>CABFOV010008445.1:12117-23497 GCA_902141375.1 Timema poppense
TGAAATCAGTACACCTTATTTGTTTGAATTAATTGTTCGAGAACTAGTGATTGTACTCAAACTAAACACACTTGTTGGCATCAGTCTTGAGGAAACCTCACAACTTTTTGTTGGATGGTGTGTCTCAAAACTTGGGAATCACTAGCTTGATGGACGTGTAGATTGTAGGTGTAAGCATTCTATAACTACAAAAACTCTATGGGGAAAATGAGGTTTTTACGAAATACTTTCAAACTATTGACTTTTTGGCCAACACCTCACTATAAATACATCACAGAATAAAAACGTCATGTGATCATTTACAGAACCTAGACGTGAAAAGAGCAGATCAGTGGATTATTCTCTTCACTTTACTAAATAAAGACAAATAATATCTCATTAGTAGCCCAAGATTACAAGACTTGGTTTCGAAATTTTCCTAGTACTAATAGTCAACAAAACATTTACTAAGGCAACAACAAAATTAAATTTTACTTAATTGATTTGAAATTTTGATTTGTTTCGATCTTTCGATTCGATCTTTTAGAAATCGCTAGAAAAAGTATCGATACGTGAATCAGATCAAGACCTTTGAATCGATTCAAAAAATCGATTAATCGAGGGAAAAGAATCGATTTTCAAAAAGATCGATCCAAGATCGAACATCCCTAGACAATCGTTTGGATGATTACTCGGGACTCTTGCAATGGGATTCAGCTTCCTATACATAATATACATAACCTCAGTCATCCCTAACCCATAAGCGTAAATAGTACTTAAGCGTGTAACCTAAACGGTTAGTAGGACGCGGTGATAAATAATACATTTTAAAAATAACATGTTTCTCATACAATAGAATAGGGTTTGATGGTTATCTGACAGTTAAGTTACTTTCATAAGCGGGCTACATACGTTATGATTTGGAAAGAACACACACAATACCAGGTCGTGCGTAGGGGTGTCATCTAACGTAAACTACCGTTGCATGTCAGGTGGCCGGCCCATCTGACCGCCTAACTACCACAAACAAATGATTTCACAACTGATGAAATCTGTCTATGGGCCAGTTTCATAGTCAGCGTTAGTGCGGCGCTATACTAAATACAAGACGTCACCTACCTGAACTTGAATGGAATGGGCCGTTCTCGCATAGGAGGTAGGTGTCATGTATTTCGTATCGACTCGCACTTTAGGCATGCCAAGTCTGACTATGAAACTGGCCCATATAGTAGGTAACACCTGATCGGATCAGGCTGACTGTCGCTGTCGGGACAAGTCAAATCGTCTGTAGCCCGATTTATATTTATGAACCCCTACACTCTCAGTCAAACTGTCAGCAATAATAATTATTATTATTATTTGACTAAGATCCACTTTGTTACGGTTCAGGGTCACTTACATGAAATGTCAAAATTAGTAATGATCTCGACATCAAAACTTTTCACGATTACAATACTTTCTCTAGATATGTAAAAGTAAAAAAAATACATGTTTTTGAAAAATTAAAATACGACATTTTATACCGATTAGTTGATTAGCTTATTAAATAATCATTAGAAAGATAATCGATTAACTCAATTAATCGTAATTCTATTAATAGGTCAAAATAATTCGATTAGTAGCATCAAAACAATCGATTAATAGATTATAATCGCCCATCGCTAGGAGCAATTAGACCGCAATTATTGGTCAGTGTGTGTGACCTTATGGCTTCACAGGGTTGGGAAAATATCGATTGTCAACACTATTGACACTCGATAGTGGTGACTGGCGAGGTTGTTTGAATTTATAATTGAAATATATGATGTAAAATTGAACAATCAGAATGAAACGAAGTAATTCCGATTTGTTAATGGCGGATTCATACAAACTTACAATCAAAGATGGCTTTAAAATAAGGATAAGAGGTAAAACTGAACTAAAAATAGAATTATACTTATATATTGAATTTTGTATTTAAAACAATATTTATAAAAGATACATTTTTAAACACCCTTTTGGCATGATTTAAAAAAAACATTTTCACATTTCAACTACCTACCGTACTCGATAAACTCACCTGTTAACACCTTCGTGAGAACGCAAAAGATGCTCTCTATGATTAGATGTATTGGAGGAAGCTTTTAACACTTTGCACACTTTACACTTAGCAGTGGGTGGCCCACCCTTGTCCCTCTCAAAGAATTCCCGCACATCCACAGTTGTTGAACTGAAAACCCGCCTCGGTGGCGTAGTTGGCTAACGCGCTTGTCGTGTTGAAGCTCGACTGCTGAGGACGGGGAGATCGAGGTTCAAATCTCGGTCGGGTGAACTGGGGGTGGTTTTTCCTAAATGGTTTTCCACTCTCCCTCCACGCAAATGCTGGTTCACTTCCTCTAATTCAACCTTCCCAAGTCCTAATCCATTAGATTAATTAGTACATAAAGCGTATAACCCGAACGGGTAGTAAGACGCGGTGCTAAAAATTATTATTGAACTGAAAGGAGCGAGGTGTGATGAACACTAAATGGTTAAAGGAAAGGGGATCAGGTCTGTCAGGTTGACGAGATGCCATTTGCCCCTCCAAATAATTCACTGAAAAGGTAGGCTTTGGAACATGGACAAACCAAATGGGTGAAAAATAAGCAAGCATTAGAATTGTCACAATACAGTTAAGCTTCAAGTTCGCCCAACCTTTTTCTAAAAATTTAGTTCTGAGAGGGGTGACCTGGCGGTCTAGGGGGAAGGTGTCGGACTTCTGTGCTGGCGTCCGGGGTTCAATCCTCGGTCCCGGCACAGAATTATCTGATTACCAAACCCTTCCTTAACCTCTGACAAGACATCTTGTGAATGTGGGGAATGCCAGGCCTCCACCGTGGTTATCTCACGATCACCCTACCATTACACATTAGCGTAAGTGCGTATAACCCGAACGGGTAGTAAGACGCGGTGCTAATAATAATAGTTCTGAGAATTAAGCTCCCAAACTCAGGAGTGACACTATCGATTACAATGTGGCTACTATCGATAGTGTACGATAGTGAAGACTATCGATAGTTTCCTCCTGTGGCAATCCAACCAAATTTTGGCCTCACATCCATACATAAACCTATGATTGAACTTAAATAAATATTAAATGTAACTCGGAATTGACGTTTTCAATTTAATGGTCGATTGATCTGAATCACTCTTTTTTTAAATAGTAAAAATCAATTTTTCGATACATTGTTAGTAAGCTAGGTAAAGTAATGAATTGCTAACTTAATCCAGTGGTTTTTAACCTGAGGGTGGCGACCCATTCGGGGCATGTTCCATGTAGTATACTATTACTAAGAAACTAGTAACTATTTCCACATTAGTGACCTTCAACCAATGTTTTCAATAAGAATCTTCTACTAGCTGTCGCTTACCACCACTCTTATGGTGAATGGATTAGTAATCCTTGTTGACAGACTTACTTTATATTTATGTAACGACAAAACCTCGGCTACACTTCCTCTGGATTCAACTTTTCTCTTCCTTATCTCATTAGTGCAATTGGTAAATATGCGTATAAACTGAACAGGAAGTCAGACGCGGGGCTTTTACAGCCATTACTGTTTCCAGCCTGTGGCCTGGATCAGTATTTTATTCAAGCCATATATTTCCCACTACCAGCTGGCTTGACCTGTCATATCTTCATATGTCTTATACTCTAACTTAAGACTAGGAAAGGCACAACATCCAGTCCCCGACTGTTAGTTCATCACTGGGAATGGGTGAACTTACATTTCACCAATGATACTTTTTTCCGGCCATGCCGGGAATCGAACCCAAAAACCTTTAGCTTAGTAGAAAGACACAC
Organism: Timema poppense; assembly: GCA_902141375.1. Taxonomy (NCBI): domain Eukaryota; kingdom Metazoa; phylum Arthropoda; class Insecta; order Phasmatodea; family Timematidae; genus Timema; species Timema poppense. Next base: position 15,920 of record CABFOV010008445.1, read on the forward strand.
TACCAACTGAGCTAAGTGTAAAAATGCGGTGGTAAAAAAAAAAATCCACCAGAGCCCGCTACGAGCGTTCGACGCAGCGTCAGCTTCATTTGGAAACGTCGATTTAATTTCGAACGTGTGTATTGTCGTTTAAGTGAAATCTGAACTATTAAATTATTATCACTTTTTACCGCGTCTTACTACCCGTTCGGGCTCTACGCACTTACGCTAATGTGTAATGGTAGGGTGATTGTGAGATGAAATGGAGGACCCACAGTTTAACGTGGAATCCGAACCACGGTGGAGGCCTGGCATTCCCCACATTCACAAGATGTCTTGTCAGAGGTGAAGGAAGAGTTTGTTAATCAGATAAATCTGTGCTGGGACTGAGGATTGAGCCCCTGAACTATTAAAAGTTTTTGATTTACTATTGAAATGCATAGTTTGTATAACTCAATTTTTTAATCATTTTCTATTATATTTTATAATTCTTATTACAAGTGAACTAAAAAAAACCGTTCGCTCATTTATGGATTCCTACAAAAACATTGATGTATATATTATTTAGACATGAATATACTCGTATTTATAATTTCGTGGGTGACCTGGCGGTCTAGGGGTAAGGTGTCAGACTTCTGTGCTGGCGGCCGGGGTTCAATCCTCGGTCTCGGCACAGATTTATCTGATTACCAAACCCCTCCTTCACCTCTGACAAGACATCTTGCGAATGTGGGGAATGCTAGGCCTCCACCGTGGTTCGGATTCCACGTTAAACTGTAGGTCCTCCATTTCATCTCACAATCACCCTACCATTACACATTAGCGTAAGTGCGTACAACCCGAATGGGTAGTAAGACGCGGTGCTAATAATAACAACATAATTTCGCAAAATGAACTATACCCGTAGTATACCCTGGAAGTTAGCGCGCTTACCTTGCGTTGCTGCAATATGGCGCCCATAGCGTAAAGTCCGTCAGGATAAGACTGCGTGCGCCCTTTCAGGTTAAACGGAGTGTGGACTAACTGTGGGTCCACACGTTCGTCGAAAAACAAGTGCAGAACAGAAACGTGGTCACGTGACCAGCTCTAAGCCAACCACAAGATTTCCGCTTAATCGGCGCGAGATGTTAAACTATTCTCTACTTGGTCCGCTCGGCACGGGAGAACCAACCATCTCAAATCAATGCGCATGCGCTCTACAGCCTGAAGCTCGACTCAAATTATTTAATGAATTTGAGTGTGGGACAGAAACACGCCACATTTTCTGAAGGGTGACCTAGAGGCGGCTTTACCATAAGGCAAACTAGGAGACCACCTAGGGCCCCGCGCCGTGATTGAATGATTCAGTAAGAACTTAATCAAGTTTATGTGCTTGATGAAAACAAATATTTATTATATTTATGTTAGTAAACTCACCTAATTATTATAGCATTCTTTTTCACGGTATTTTATTAAGTAATATAAAAGATTTTTTTGTTGTTAACTCTTAACATTAGTTGTTTCAATTTTTTCCAAAAAATTACTTCAATAATCCTCAAATATTATAATTTTTTCCAAAATAACTTACTAACATTATGTTGCTCTGAGGTTAAGTCGCTACGTTTTTTTACCCACTTAATTCTTATAGCCAAATAAATATTACAAATGTAGACTAGTAAGCGCACTTTTGGGTTAGATTAATCTATTGGGAGAGTGTGGGGCGGGGGGGGCGCAAATGACCCCGCCTATGACCTCGCATACCCTAGAGCCGCCTCTGGTGTGGCCGATACTGGGGAGGATTATGTCGACAAATTACTACTGCCAGCTTAACTTGGGACAGAATTAAACCCGCTAGTCGAAATAAGAGCAAAGAAATTCCAAGTACTACAATGTGAAATGATTAAATTCCAACGAAACAAATTCCGCATTGCTTATTTTGTAGGTTTCGCTGCTTTTGAACGAAGGGCTCGGATTGTTTATTGGATTGATTGGAATGAGGAATTTTCATCCAAAGCAAACTCGCAATTGTGGGAAATAGACACATTAGTATTACTACGTTATTACACTTTGAGGGACCTACAAATTTACAAAAGCAACTTTTAATTCTATGCATAAAGCTACAACTTGAATTTGTAACTTTAGAATTCAAACTATTTTAGGCTATGTGATCATACATTGTGACTTGCACCTCAAAATCGCAAAGTTTTCATTTTACATATTCGTAATGTTGTAAACTTCTAGTTAAAGGTTTTTTCACCAACCAATCAGGAACAAGAGGGTGTTTATAGTCTGCTAGATCTAGATGATAAATTCTCCTCATACAGATGCTGGTGTTGTTATAATATATGTGAAAATAAAACACGATTTTGCAAGTTATATGATTGCTTTGGAACGCGAGATATTCTCTCAAGTTGTTAAATAATAGGCTTTGTGAGTTTTATCAAATTAGAGCAGTAAACTATTGATTTATTACAAAATGTGTCATTATTTTTTTTAGGTTGGGTGCTATAAAGGGGGGAGGGGATTATTAAACGGTTTCCTACACACACTATCTACGCAAATGCGTGTGAATTTTCTTTAAATTCTACCATCCTCACTTCAAAATAAAAATCTTATATATAATTAAAATAGCATGGTCAGCATGGATTGTTATAATATTATATGTGTTATATATCGCCGTCCAAACCCGATTCCAGGACAAACTAGATCAGACTAGGCCGAATTGATACATCCTAAGAGTCTCAGGATGTTCTGGTTTAGCCTAGCTCATATAATAAATTAGCATAGCCTACAATTTTACTAGGCCAAACCAGGCTTATGTTAGGGTAGGTTAGGTTAGCTGACAACATTTGCGCGCGGACTGTGAATGATGACACCTCTCCAAGGCCGATTCATCATATGGGTTAAGAATAATTAAAACTAGTACTGTCTAAAACATCAGGCTATATCGGTTTATCCTACAAGCGGCAGGATGTATCAATTTGGCTTAGTTCGATCTATTTTGTCCTGGAAATTGGGTTTAGATGCTAAAACACACATACACACACATACACACACACACACACACACACATATATATATATATATATATTTATAAATTATTCTTTAAGATCTATATTTGTAATTTGGATTGACAAATTTATTTAAATATATTGACACTGTCAAAGAAGCTTATCATGAACTAATCTGTATCGGAACATTTTAGTGTAGTAAATGTGTTATTACTAATTAATATTATACATTAGCCATTTATCAAATATTCCGAGTTGGACAGTAGACAAACAGAGGAGTTGGAGTTAGGGGCAAAGGCTTTAAGTACAGATTCCACATCCCTGTTCACCCCTAACTTATAAGTAATTAAATACGGATATCGCAAACGGATAGTAAGTAAGAAACAATTTAAAAATCCAGCAACTTATACACGATGCCGCACTCTTTCATTTCTGTGGATGCCTCTATACTTAAACATGGCTGGAAATGCGGTCTGCCCAATCCTCAAACTAAACACAACTGTTTATTACCCTAGTTGTTCTGATAGTAGACATTATGGTACGATTCAACTTGTATTGGAAAAGTCCTTCGTTTACTCTGTAAAGTAGTCGGCTCACCTTGATAAATTCCACTATGGTGTATCTCATAAGATACGACCATAGAGTCATTAGTCAAGGTAGGACTGTCGGATGATCAGGTTGACTTTAGATTTGTTGCGTGGTTTGAGAGTTAAGTCTATTCTTAGAAATAGTATGCTCGAAAAATGTTTTTCAAGGAAAAAACTATAACAAAAAAACTTTTTTTGTGTATTATAAATGTAGCCGGTGTATTAAGGATTTCAACTAAACATGTGTTAGATATTATTAAATTGAATGTGGGGAATGCCAGGCCTCCACCGTGGTTCGGATCCCACGTTAAACTGTAGGTCCTCCATTTCATCTCACAATCACCCTACCATTATACATTAGCGTAAGTGCGTNCACAATCACCCTACCATTATACATTAGCGTAAGTGCGTATAACCCGAACGGGTAGTAAGACGTGGTGCTAATAATAATAATTATTATTAAATGCTACGTTTATTATAAACCTGCTTCGATGGACTCGTGGTCTTTAGGGCAAGGTTGGCAAATCTATGGTCGCGTGTCCCTGGGTGGCACGCCGAGCCAACATAAAAAAACAAATACAACTTTTTCCAACGTCTTATTATTATTATTATTATTGAAGTCAATAATATTTCTACAGCCATGTAATTCAATGTCATATCACAATTAGTTTATTAGGTCAATGGCTGGATATCGTCCTGGCTTGTACTTAAGCGTATCTTGTGTGCTGTTGTATAGAACACGCTGTGAACCGTCGAACATAAATATATCATGATGGATCAGCAAAGCTATTTTATTATTTTGTTAATTATTGATATAGCCACATCTAGATATCAAGTCCTTTAACTTGAAATATGACACCTGGACACGGGAATCGAACCCGGGACTTTTGGAGTAGTACGCCAATGTGTAACATGACGTATTAAGTCAAAGGTCCCGCGTTCGATTCCCTTGTCCAGGTGTCATTTTTCAATTTAAAGAATAAATATATTAACTAACAAACTAGAACATATTTCAAACTGATATTGAAAAAATTATGTTAATTTTTTTATATTAAAATATATTATATAGTTTTTTTTAATCCGAAGGTGTTACTTTCAATGTTTTTACTTAGTTATTGAAATTAATATTGTCTTAAAACACTCACTTTGAAAAAAAAAAACTTCTTTAAAATATAGGCATTATTAGAATAAGCTATTTACAATTATATTTGAGTTATCCATTACATTTCATAATATTCAATAAGTTTTGATTTTTAAACACACATTAAAAATGTAAATAAGAGGTGATACACTACAATAGCTCTAAATCCAGCTGGTCCTTAAGTGACACACTGGCTGGTAAAGTTTCGCCAACCCTGCTTCAGGCTGTCACTCTCGCAATAGACTGGACCTCCTATGACGGGGTGATTGGGGATCGAATCTCGGTTGGGTTTACTCCGGGTATTTTTTCCTAAATTAGTTTCCATCCTACCTCCACGAAAATGTGAGTACACTTCCTCTAAATTTAACTTTACTCATTCCTACTACTCTAATTAGCAGGTCTAATTATGTGGGTAACCAAACTGGTAGTGAAACGCGGTAACTTTTTTTAAAATATTGGTTTATTTTTACTTCTAAGGAATGAACCAAGGTCTCCGGACTTGAAGGGTGGGCGTGGTTGACATACGGGTGTGTGTGGCCGAGGAGCCATTACAAGTCCCGCGGCGGGATAAGTTCCCGCGCATTCTTTCCCAATATTCTTCTCCCAACAGTTTCCCGATAACCCGATACGGTCCGATATTGCAGAGAAAGGGGAATTGATCGACTATCGTCTCTCTTGGGAACCTGGCACGGCCGGGGGCTCCCAGACTAGTCTCAGCTCTCTGGATAGTTCGGTTTATCATTCGCAAGATCGACATTTGTCAGCTGCGCCTTAAAGAAGAAATGACGTTGTTGAATAAAAGGGATTTAAAAAATAATCGTCTTGACATATGACCGGGAGGGACATGACATCCAGGTTTGGTCGCCTTATATGTAGACTATTAGCCGCTCTGGTGAGACAGAGCGTTGCTCAGGGTACGTCATAGGAGGTTGTCCACACGTCGTACCCGCAATGAGATGATGTGATGATAGTTATTACGAAGTTGTGGAGCCGGGGCGAGTATAACCTAATTTAAACCTAATTTACCAAATCATGGCGACCCTGTGGGTACATACCCCTTAAGGAAATAATACCTAAGTTACCAGCCGGGAATCGATCCCGGGACCCCTAGGCTTGTAGCTAGGTGCACTAGACCATTACACCATGGGACCGGTTAGATGATGTGATGGTAGTTATCATGAAGCTAGGGAGCCGTTGTGAGTCTTAACCTAATTTAGGTCTAATTAACCAAACCCTGGTGACCGTTGGGATCATTCGCCATAAGGGAAGAATACCCAAGGTACCAGTCGGGAATCGAACCTGGGAGTCCAAGTGTCGTATCCAGGTGCACTGACCACTAAGGGATGAATTGAGGGTTTGAGCTAACAGAATGATGCCACAACATTTCCTCTGCCACGAGTTAGATAAAACACCAGGAATGTTACTCATTTCACTGACTTGTTACATTGTTTATGATGGAAATATCAATCATGGTATCAACATTACCTACAAATAGTTTTAATAATTCCATATAAGTTGGTGTAATCATCTTAGGGTACGGATACAACCTTCACGGACAACATATATTATATGCAATATGGATGTTCTGCCTAACATCCTTACCTACCCCTGCATCTACCAGTTATGTTAATCATTCCATACCACAGGTTATACTTAAGGCGGGCATGTAGGGAACGCGTTAAAAGGCCAGCGTGTTTGCGGTTTTTATAGCAAAACACTTTTTTTTTTGCTAAAATAAATAAAATATTGCTTCAGTAGAAACATATAGTTTGATTTTATTCACATGGTGACATCAACATTTCTTGAATATCTGTCATGAGAATACCGGCATTAGTTGAGAAACTTTTTAAATGAAGATAAAAAGTTGCCATTACGTTCCAGGAGACCCGCTTCGGTGGCGCGCTACTCTCGCGGTAGACTAGACTGGCGATGACGGGGAGATCGAAGCTCGAATCTCGGTCGGGTGTACTGACGGTGGTTTTTCCTATATGGTTCTCCACTCTTTCTCGCTCTACACGAAAATTCGGGTACATTTCATATAAATAAAACTTTACGTCTCCTTAAAATCATTAGCGTAATTAGTAGGCCTACATTAAGTGTATACTCCGAATGGGTAGTAAGACGCGCTGCTAAAAATAACAACAAATTCCAGGTCATCTTTGACAAATATTCATGGATGGTTGAGGTCACCGTGTGAAGAAAATTATACTCTTTGTTTGTACTGAAGCAATAATTGATTTTAACCAAAAAATAAGTTTTTCTATAAAACTGCTAGAAGACTGACCTTTTCTGGTGTCCCCTACATCACCACCTTAACAGACTAATCTACGTAGTAATGTTGTCGCGAATTGTTTGTTTCTGGAGCAAGCGCATCTCTTGTTTACATGAGACCTACAATGACTGTACCTCACTTGTCCTCGAGTGTACCTATCCACATCCCTGACGAGAAGAGTCCAAGTATGTAAAGTGCACGGGTACTATCGATCGTCGGGTCGATGTGCAAACAACAATCGATGGTTGAACCTTCCCGCGGATCTGCCCGCCGCGGTTGAAGGGGCGTGAGGGAGTAATAATTAGTTGACACCGCGGTTGGCTCATCAATCACCGGAGGACCCTCTGCAGGGCTGCTGGACGAGTCGGACCACGGATAGTCGAGGGTTTTTTAATCGCCAGTTCACCAGATGGCCGGGTTTTACTAAGTAAACCTGTTTATATAACTCGCCCGTCCACGTGACCTGATAGAGGGGTGCTTGTCCTGGAACTAACTGATCCTCATCGGTGTCTACTTGACCTGATAGAGGGGTGCTTGTCCTGGAACTAACTGATCCTCATCGGTGTCCACTTGGCCTGCTAGAGAGGGTGCTTGTCCTGGAACTAACTG
>CABFOV010008446.1:5475-23490 GCA_902141375.1 Timema poppense
CCCCCCCCCCCCTCCAACTACCCTCACTGGGGCGTCACATTCATCAAACTAGAGTGGTGGTTTATCAGCCCAATTCAAGACGACACAGCTTCTCTGGACGGAGGAAATGGTGGCCTAGCGGGCCGGGCGTGAGATGTAACAGACGTGAATAGTCAATTGGGGTAAAAAAAAACCTGCGATATATCAGGATTATATTCCTCCTCCTAAGTGGCAGATACGGATGACTGAGGAATTAGAATGATCGGGGAAAGATTTCATAATCAATCCAAGGAGCAAGGGGTTATTTCCAAACTAAGGAAAGATTTTAATATATTTGATTTCACTAATTAATTTAACAATTAAATAGTCACTGTAGATAATAAAATCTTATGTAATTGGAGAAAATCCTGAACGGTAGGTAAGACGAGGTGCTAAAAACACTTTGAATTTAAATCTCTTAAGGTTTTACTATAGTCAATCTATTAATTTTTTTTCTCTACCATTATTATAAAATATTATCACATTTTTTTGACATGTTCGAAATATTTTAAAATATTTAAATAAAGAGTAGTTTTAACTCTTAGATATCATTTCCAATTAATTAAATAATTTTAAGATTCAATAATCAAAATGAGCATGGTATAATTTAAAAGCTAAGGAAATATTTTAATTAAAACATCTGCTTTATGCAACTTAATTAATTAATTTCACGTTTTCAATGTGGATACCACATTCTTATGTAATTACAAATAATTTTATCATGTTACTCTATACTTGAGTATTTTTATTACTATAATATTATTTTTCAAATGTTCTTTTGTTTTTCTCGGCCAACATTAACAGTATGTTATTACATTATTTATGTTATTTTTTTGGGTATTGATAACATATCTCAAAAGTGGTCACTGTATATCATATGACTTAACATATGAATACATTAAATTAGATTCACTCATTTTTCTGGATGTAAAAGTTGGTTCAATCATTTAATTTCAATGCAAGCAATCTATGGAGCGAATGAAGAAAGAATTTTAAAACTTGATTAAAAATAATAAATTATTTATATAGATACACAAGTTTTAAAATTAGTAATATATATAATTATTTAAGTAAAACTAATCTGAAATAAAGCCCAGAGAAACTGTCTACACATGCAAAGAAAAGTCTTTGAAAATGTGAGTATAAAATTAACTTTTCAAATATACCTACAGATTTTTAATGTTCTGGATATTCTACTTATAAAACCATTGAAACGAAGCTCTATTTAATAAATTTTCTATATTGGGAATAATTATAATTTATAAAGTTGAATTTGTTAAAAAAATATTTTATAATTAATAAATGTATTGCTCTGAACATAAGATTAATCAGGCTTAAAACGAGATTAGGTTTTTCCAAAATGGCTTTCCACGCAAATGCGGGTACACTTAATCTAAATCTAGTCTTGCTAATCCCCAACACATTAGTGTAATTAGTACATAGACGTATAACCCGAACGGGTAGTAAGATCCAGTACTAGAAAAATATATTTCAAACATACGTTTTAGTTTCGGTAAATTTTGTTTGAAGGCCTTGGTCAAGTGAAAATAAACATTTAAATTAGAGAGTGGGCCTACTTTGACACAGTTTGTTTAGCTGTAATGTGCCTTTATATAGTATAATATGGACACACCTTTATACGATTTATTTACTGTCATTTTTAGTTTATAACTAATAGTGTAAACCTAATTTTACAGGATTTTTTTAGCACCATTTCTTACTACCCACCCGGGCTATACGCTTATGTACTAACTACGCTAACAGTTTTAAGGATTAGGGAGGTTATACTTATAGGAAGTGTATCTGCATTTGCACGGAGGGAAAGAATAAAACCATTTTGTAAAAAAAACCCACTAAGTACACGCGATTGAGATTCGAACCCCGATCTCCCCTTCACCGGCAGTCTAGTCTACTGTGAGAGTAGCGCGTTAGACCATGCGGCCACCGAAGCGGGTGGTCTGTTGATTCTTTCTATGTGACTCTGCATTCATCAGATCGTATGAACACACTTTTACAATGGTTTACCTATTTTCTCTGTACGTTTATATTGGATCATGTTTTCGTGGTATAATTAACACTGTGTTTATAGTTATAGATTGATAATGTGAGCCCAACTTTACTCTGTTTTTTAACTGTCATTTTGAGTTTACTTCTGATAGTATTAACACAACTTTAGACGGTTCGTTTATTGTCACGTGCGCGAGTGAAGGGTGGTGGTGAGTGGGCGGTTTTGAAAGAGGTGAGTTCGAACGTAAACAATAAACACATTTGCTCAGCGTTCTAATGATAACAAGAGATCATTGTTGCTATAACACGTGCGGTGCTTTTGTTAAAGGTGGCATTCAATTGTTTGCTCGCTAGCTTAGTTCAACCGGGCAATTCTATATAATACTGGCAATCAAAGCTTACATTCGCTAGAGTAAAATTTATATATATATATATATATTTTTCACTATCTGTTTTCTTTTACTTAACATAGTTACATAGAGTAATTTATATGCCATGTTCCAAGGCAATTTTCTAACTTCCCGTATGCATGCTTGCATGTTTAAACAAGTATTTTGAATACTTGGGGACTAGACGGCAGGACGTAGGGTATTACCACTGAATCACCGAATACCTCTTTTTCTCTAGGGCCGCGTCTTAATACCCGTTCGGGCTATATGATTGTGTACAAAAATGCCAAATAGTTTTAAGGATTAGGAAGGTCATATTTAGAGGAAGTTTACCCAAATTCGCATGGAGGGATAGTGGAAAACTATTTTTGAAAAACTCGCCCTCAGTGATGCGCTCAAATTTTTATTTTTTTCAAAAAATGAGGGAATAGCAAAATACCAAACACTATATAGCTATTGTTAAAACGTATTTCCCAAACACTGGAACCACTAATTTTTTTTAAATTATGCTTACTACCCGTTCGGGCTATATGCTCAGGGACGGCTTAGGGGCCGTGCGAACCGGTCGGCTTTAGGGTGAGCCAAACAGAGCTAGACCTAACCTAACGTAGCGTGGACGTAATAGCGGAGTTGCTATGCATAGCAATCGTGCACTTTTTGATACCAACATGAAATTTTACTTATTAGTATATAATTTTGTAGTGAGTAAAATAGAATTTAGTGTTTAATTTTATTTTTTTCAATTAGGAGTATAACGTAAACCATTCAAATATTTACCAATGTCATCAATAAACACATTAAAGAGAAGAGGACCTAAATTAGAACCCTGGGAACACAGGGGCCTAAACATGTATTTGAGGTGTAATAATCAATTTTAATTGTGAATAATCTTTCATGCAAATAATAATAATAGGAACTGTTAATTATTAGAAGCTTTTGATAAATTTTTAGATTATTTATTAATTGATAAATCAGACCTGTCTAGAATGTTACATTTTAGTGACTTTCAATCAATGTTGGTGGTCGGAATAAGGCTTTCTATATAAAAAATGAGCGATTACGTTCCACAGGCTGGACACCTTACTAACGTGAAGTGCCTGTTCCCTGCCTCAGTCAAGGGAATTAATTTTCGCCTTTGCTAAATGTGTCTCCCTTGGCCATGGGCCCAGTTATCTAGAAAAGATGGTCTTGAACACGACAATGTGGCCAAAACTCGCGCAGGAAATGTCCCATGCGTGTAGACTATGGACATGGTCTCACTTAAAAGGTTATTTTAGCATCAGTGTATAATTTTTAATACGAATTTAATTTATTTTATCCAGGCCTCCACCGTGGTTCGGATTCCACGTTAAAATGTAGGTCCTCCATTTCATCTCACAATCACCCTACCATTACACATATAGCGTAAGTGCGTATAACCCGAACGGTTAGTAAGACGCGGTGCTAATAATAACTTATTTTATCTTAATAAGTGATACAAATTAACGACACATTTATTAGAATTTATTGTTATTATTTATTGGAAATTTAAAACAATTTTAATATCGTCTTATTTTAAAGACTAGAAATATATATATTATTTTTAGCATAGCGTCTTACTACCCGTTTGGATTATACGCTTATGTACTAATTACTCGAACGATTTTTAGGAAATTTGTAAGGTTATATTTGACGGAAGTATACCCGCATTTGTGTGGGGAGAGAGTGGAAAATAGTTTTGGAAAAACTACCCTCAGTGCATCCAACTGAGATTTCAAATCTCAATCTCCCCCCAAATCGTCAGTCTATTCTACCGCGAGAATAGCGCGTTAGACCACCAAAGCTGGTAGGATTTAGTTATATGCCATTTTACAAATGGTGTTATATTATTATGTTTATGTGCGTTACAGTCTTTAAATTAATCTCAAATTAATTTCTGAGTAAATTAAATGGGAAAGCTAAGCTAATATGCTGAAGCGCGGCTATAAGTCTATTTAGGATTAAGAGCTTTAGACCTCAATGCGCTTATTGGAATATAACTTGGAGCATTTATTTGAATTTTGACATTTTATATTAGTCAGTAGCGCCTTTAGTTATCGATTTGGGTACTTGTTTGGTTTATGCATGAGGGTATAAAATAGATCATGGTTTTATTTTACTATTACCGTAACAAAGTTGGCTGTATTATTCATATTACAATAAAATACAATTTGTATCCTCTTACATTACAATTTTCTTAGAAAGGGACTATTAGAAAATACATATTTTGAGACCAACAATAATATTTTACTAGATCTTTAGACCCTGATACTGTTTTAGAGATACATTAAACCATTGTTTTAAGAAATTATTGGGATAGAGCCTGTCTGTAAATTCGGGTTGAAAATTACAAAGTTTATTTTCCTTTAATAAGGAATTTTTATTACGAAGTAGGTAAAGTTATACTACACACATAAAGAAAAGCTTGTAGTGTTTGCATTTAATTTTCTTCTTGTAAATAAAAAATAGGGCTTAAAATAGTCACAATTTTTGAAATCAGATGAAACTGATTTTGAGTGGTGTGCATTAAACAGGGTCAATATAAAAGTGAAGCGTGCCCTTAACCTACCATAAATACCCGAATTTTACGGACTTGTCTACCACTGTCCGTAAAATCGCAAATAACAGAAGTTGTCTGTTAAATCCCAAGTCTGTAAAATCGTGGGTTTACTGTGTTGATATTATCTATCAAAGGTGATAGTTGAAGATCACATTATCTGTCCTATGAATACAGGACTAGTAACTTTTATATTATTATTATTATTATTATTATTAGCACCGCTTCTTACTACCCGTTCGGGTTGTACACACTTAGGATAATATATAATGGTAGGGTGATTGTGAGATGAAATGGAGGATTTACAGTTTAACGTGGGATCCGAACCATGGTGGAGGCCTGGCATTCCCCACATTCACAAGTTGTGATTAATACACGTCTTGTCAGAGGTGAAGGAAGGGTTTGGAAATCAGATAAATCTGTTCAGGGACCGAGGATTGAACCCCAGACTGCCAGGGGTAACTTTTATAGCTGTCAGATAAGGGTTATTTCTGTGAAAATTGAACTGTGGTTTGTACAGGCATTACATGTTAAATAAAATGTTGGTTATATTATTTTGAAATACGTCGTATTTTTTTATAGGACATTTGTGTGAGAAATGTTTATTTTTTAATTATAAATTGAAATGACCCACATCCATGTACACAATGCAGAAATCACTCTGCAATTTAGAGCTCTCCCCCTCATCTCTAAATGAAACATTCAGTGCTGCAGGGTCGTAACATCCATTGCCCCGCATTGGGAAGGCAGCCCGGGCTATCGCGCAGTTATGCGGGTCTGCCGCGGTATCCTGGCGTTGCAAGGGTCACAAGGATTATAAGCTTTGTTTCGCGTTCTTGCGTCGCAGGACGAATAAATATCAGTGAATTATGAAAACTAAAATCGTATAGTTGCTTAACGCGTTGACAGCGGTCAGGATTGTTGATATTTTTATGATTCAAAATGTGAGTGATGTTAACTAATATTTGGATTCTAAGCGCCGATAACAATTATTGTATTCAACACTACAAGAAACCTGTTTCGGTGACAGAATGGTCTAAGCCTAGGGCGTCACGTTCGCAATAAATTTTACTGCCGATGACAGATGTCTCGATCGAATTCCGGTTGGGTGTACGAGGGGTGGTCCTTACTAAATAGTTTTCCACACTCCCTCCATACAAATATGGGCGCACTTTCTCTAGATTTAACTTCTTCTCCCTGATTAATTTGCGTATGTGTTTAACTTGTAAATGTAAAGGACACAATTATTTGGGATGATGCTAAAGAAAAAAACTCGAAGAAATAGCGTTTCAAATAATAAGGCGTGAGACAGAATGTTCCCTTAGGTAAACTTGGCTAAGGATAAAGTGTACCTATCACGGAAATATACAAAACCAAAATTATTTGCTCATTAAAACAACATGCTTTATATCAAGGTCGATCCCAATTTTTAAAATATTGGACAAATAAGTAAATGGTCCATACGTGATCTTTGTATATAAAATACACACAGAAATTAAATTCCCAATGCCATAGAACCTTTTACTATCATATTATGACACACTACTTATTATTGCATGAGCTTTCGAGACTTGAATTATTGGTCAAACAATAATTTTTCATATTTTTAATTTAAAAATACCTGTGCATATACGGATTTAAAAAAAAAATATTTGCCTATTAACTTATGTTGTACTTAATTGTTTTGTTTACCCTCAAAGGAAGTCTTACCTAAACAAACTACAGTATAGCCCGAACTTTTAAGATACATCGCTAAATAAACAAAGGTAGTATAGCTAGATTTCAGGGTAAACACTGTGTATATAATATTACAAATATTATCTTTATTACTCTAAGTTAATATAAGGTTCCCTCACATATATTATTTTGTTTTCTGTATATTATATATGCTTAGCGAATCATTACTAATGGCACCTACAGTAGCTCCATGACTTCTTTGGTGCTGACTGACCGCTTTGAAAAGTTACCAGACCAAATTATGTATCCCTACTTCGAACTATATGATCTTAAAAAACATGTGTTTATCAGCTGTCACTTCTGACAGTTAACATTTAGGTATATACCTACATGTTGACTGTCAAAAGTCAGCTGCTAGCTGTCAGTCAGCACCAAAGAAGCCATGGGGCTACTGTAGTATTAACCGATGAATAGTGACGTGGTTGAGAGCGCTAAGACACTGGCTCTCGCGATGGCTTCTGGATAAGTACTTCTACTATAGCTTAACCAAGCTAATTACATTGCTTTTTTTTTATATCAGCGTATCTTACTAACTGTTCAGGTTATATGTATAAAAGATAATTACGCTAGTGGGGCAGAGACGAGGAAGGAAGTATTTTAGATGTAATCTACCCTCATTTAAGTGTAAGGAGAGTGGAAAACCATTTAGGGGGAAAAACCACCCTCAATAGACCCGACTGGATTATAACCCCACTATCCTCTTCATCAGCAGACCAACCTAACGTGAGGGTTGACTTCTTATACCATTCGGCCACCGAAGCGGGTGACTAATTATTCTGAATAATACACTAGGTTTGTATGGTCTCAAGATTTATCTGACTATACTAGTGAATGACAGAATTTAAGAACACTGGTCTTTTAGACCATTTAATAGAAGAGCTAGTCAATTTAGAATCAAAATATCCATCAATATTTAGAACTTTATATCATTTCTCATTTATTTCTTTTAATAATAAATACCAAATAAAATTTTTGCAAGAGTAACACTTATCTTATTCTTAAGAAAAATAACGAATTTATTCGCAGTAATTGATCCTTCTACAAGAATTATACAGCTTTTGAAACTTATTTTTTCAAATTCACGTAAAAGTTACACACATTTTTTGTGAAAGTAAAATTAATAAAAATGAAAAAAATTAGATCCACGTCTTACTAACTGTTCAAGCTGTACACATATATATATTTAATATTTTTTAAATATGAATATTATGTATACACAAATAACGCTAATTAGTTAGGGATGAGTGAGGTTGAATTTAGAGAAAATGTACTCGAAATTGCGTAGAGGGATAGTGGAAAACCATTTAGGAGAAACACCTTCAGCACACCCGACTGAGATTCAAATGGTTTTGGTTTATCGGCTGACGTAAGGGTACAAACTTAAATTAACAGCGATATATTTTCTGTTCTGTCCAGGACACTACCCTGAGCCCGCTGTATAAACGCACTACCAACACAGTTGCATTTTGTTCCGTATCTCTAAAAGCACCGCGGAAAAAGAAAAGGCAACGATAATTAAAATACAACTTTTTTCCCCCACCTCTTGTCTCCACATAAACTGCGACACACCTCCGTGTGTGGTAGAGTAATAATTAGACCACCACTGGTCTGATAAGTCCAGTGAGTAATATACGCAGTCATCTTAGCAAAATATATATAATATCGTTGCGCTAGCGCAGGGTCGGGTCGCGTGTGCTGCGGCTAGTGGCGGCAACCCCAACCACTCGCTAGGTCAGGGGGAAACATCGATACAGCAGCAGCACCGCACGTTATCGACCCAAACGGGGGTTTACACAGTACCAGACACGAGGGAGTTTTACACTCGCGTGCCATCAGTGACGTCACGCGGTAGCCGTGACTTCCCCGGAAACGGGGATGACTTTTACGTTGCTTCTGATTAGAGGGGGTGAGTCGGCAAATCATGTTGCAGTAAATAGGGAATTTATTGGATTTAGCGTGGATATTAAAGACTAAAGGTTTGTTTATACCAATCGCGTGAATGCTCATTCTTTCGCTAACTCCACCTAAATTATTTTCGTGTAAATGTATAGAGTATTCTTTCGGTGCTCAAATCATGTTCGCCCAAATCGTCTAGAATGCTCGCCCTCGGCTGGTCTAAATGAAGAAACAGCGCGAAAATAGTTAGTAGGAGCATTCCTTTAGGCTTGGACGTCCTAGCTTGGCTGAGCGGTTTTATCAAAGAATTATTTCGTCCGGTGCAACCTCCAACAAGTTTTCCTACTGGCTAAGTAACAATTTCGGACGAACCCTAAAAAGAGGTTGGAATAATGATTTGTGTCTACAACTCATAGAATATTATAAAAAACTATATATGTTTTTGGGAACCTAATTGTGGAGAATACGGACATAATTCAATAAAAGATTACTGGGATGCCATCGGAAACATGAAATGCAGAGTTGTAGAGGTAAAGAAGATAATATAATCATTTATAGACTATTACTGACGATAACGGTGAAAAAACATGCTACCTAAAACTGGTAGTGGGTCGGAAAGTACGTATGTCGAAATGGTTTGTCTACAACACTATGACATTTTAATTGGACAGGTATGAACCAAGTGAGAAGGAATGGGAACTTAGCATTCGCTCGCTGGGTAAACCTGCGTTCACGACGAGCGTTCGCTCGCTAGGTCTAAACCTGCGTTCACGATGATCATTCGCTCGCTAGGTCTAAACCTGCGTTCACGACGATCATTCGCTTGCTAGGTCTAAACCTGCGTTCACGACGATCATTCGCTTGCTAGGTCTAAACCTGCGTTCACGACGATCATTCGCTCGCTAGGTCTAAACCTGCGTTCACGACGATCATTCGCTCGCTAGGTCTAAGCCTGCGTTCACGACGAGCATTCACTCGTATTTTCTCGCATTCGCTGTTCTAAGAGCAACTATTTCGGTGTAAACGATATAAGATTTCTGTATGATCATTTACACTAAACGAGTGGGAAAGAATGTTCTTGCACTAAATGTGTGTTCGTTTGGCCTAAACTCGCCTTTAAGATTTTCTTTGCATATTAAGAGGATTTCCATCCATGTTTTTTTAAATTGAAATTTTCGTTACAGTAGTCTAATAGGCCAACAGGTTTGGATTCCGAAGACTCGAAAGTGCACTGGCATTCGTCCCCCCTCCCCCTCCAGATTTTGTGTTGTGGCTTGACTGCTGATGATGGATTGATCAAGGATCGAACCTCGGTCAGATCTACTGAGGGTGGGAATCCCTAAATGGATTACGAGTCTCCCCCCACGCAAAGGCGGGTACACTTCCTCTAAATATAACCTTCCAAATCCCTAAAACCAATAGCGTAATTAGTACATAAACGTATAACCCGGACGGAAAATAAGACGCGATGCTAAAAAAAAACATTAGGGGTTCATGAGGGTTTTTTAGGACTATCAATTTTGGTTTCAAAAATTAATACTAATAGTAAAGTTTATTTTGAATCTATTTGTCTATTAAAATGTTGATTTATTTTGACTTTTAATTCCTTCAATTAAATTCAGAATTGTGGCAACTGTGAAAGTATATTTGCGTGCATCACGTCTTATTACTCGTTCGAGCTATCCACTCAAACTAATTGGGTAAGGATATGGGTAGTAAGATATAGAATAAATGTATCGCCTCGGGAAGGATGAGTGGGAAACCACTCAGGGTAAAACACCCATCCGGGATTCGAGTCCCAATCTCCCAGTACATGCAATCCAATCTATTTGGAGAGTGGGACCTTCAAAATAGGCGACCACTTAAATATATAGCAAATACAAATTTTCAAGGACCTGCGATGAGTTTCCATTATAATTTATTTTAATGCTTGATTAAACCTTGTTTTTAGTTAAATTTAAATTTTTACTAAGTAAATTTTTATTCCGTTTTAAATGATGAACACTATTGTATGATTATGGAATCACTATGGCCATATTAACTATTTATTTTCACATACGCTATTAATGATGGCTTATGGTGGAGCTTAAAGGGCGTAAAGGAATAATAAATGTATTAAAAACTGAAAGAGGAGTGAAATCATAATAATAAATTAGTCTAAGGTACATTAAAACCTGATAAAATAATAATTTGGTGAAGTTATATTATCTTTAAAACTTCATGATATCAGGGGTAATTATTATTATTATTAGCACCGCGTATTACACCCGTTCGGGTTATACGCTCTTACGCTAATGTGTAATGGTAGGGTGATTGTGAGATGAAATGAAGGACCTACAGTTTAACGTGGAATCCGAACCACATTGGAGGCCTGGCATTCCCCACATTCACAAGATGTCTTGTCAGAGGTGAAGGAGGGGTTTGGTAATCAGATAAATTTATGCCGGGACCGAGGATTGAACCCCGGCCACCAGCATAGAAGTCTGACACCTTACCGCTAGACCGCCAGGTCACCTCAGGGGTGAAGGAATTTCGAAATATTTCATTTACGAAAAAAAACCATGTTATACCAAATATTCACGATGTTTAGAACCCATTTCGGTTATCAACTGAATTGATCTAGAGCGGGACTTTCGCAATAGACTGGAAAGTCAATGACGGGGATATCAAGGTTCGAATCCAGGTATGGAGTTCCTGAGAACAATATTATTAAAAACCTGCAAATAAAATTAATCTGACTGAAATCCACGTGCGTCTATTTTAACTGGTTATTAAAACATGTAACTTATGCCAATAAAAAGAAAAAAAAGAAAAAAATGCTTTTAGCAGCATAAAGAGCGATTCTCAAGAGACTAAAATTAAAAACTACGTGCTATTAATGTTATGCGTCCTCTGGTATCTTTATGGTGTATTATATTGTTTTTATAAATATAAACACCAACATTTTCCCAAAGTATGTACTGCGCTCTGTTAGCTATTAAAAGTACTATTCTTAGCTCTACAGTAAATCAAAATCAACAAATGAACAACCGGTAGATTTGTTTGCACGAGCAGAAGACACTGAACCCGGAAGGCCGGGGTTCTTATATTTCAATAGAAATAAAGTGGGAAAATGGTTATCCAAGCTTCAAATCGAATGAATTATTATTATTATTATTATTATTATTATTATTAGCACCGCGTCTTACTACCCGTTCGGGTTATACGCACTTACGCTAATGTGTAATGGTAGGGTGATTGTGAGATGAAATGAAGGACCTACAGTTTAACGTGGAATCCGAACCACGGTGGAGGCCTGGCATTCCCCACATTCACAAGATGTCTTGTCAGAGGTGAAGGAAGGGTTTGGTAATCAGATAAATCTGTGCCGGGACCGAGGATTGAACCCCGGCCGCCAGCACAGAAGTCTGTAAATCGAATGAATATCAATCAGTTATGGATTTAATCATGGATCTTGGACAGGCAATTAACTCTTAATTTCTCGGTTTTTACACAAGTGTTGAATTAAGGATGAGGTATTGAAAGAGAAGTACTCTTTTCTAATATAAAGGAACAAAATATTGATACCCTACTATTATCGAAATGAACAAAAAATCTACAGTAGTAGTATCGGTATCTAAATGATCTTAGGGGAGTTTTGTATAAATATCTTTGCTTTTAGTATTTTTTATCTACCTATGCTTTTTTTCTCTCTAAATACTTAGCATTTTTATGCTTATATATTAATAAAAGGTGACCTGGTGGTCTAGGGGTAAGGTGTCGGACTTCTGTGCCAGGGTCCGGGGTTCGATCCTAGGTCCCGGCACAGATTTATCTGATTACAAAACCCTTCCTTCACCTCTGACAAGACATCTTGTGAATGTGAGGAATGCCAGGCCTCCACCGTGGTTCGGATTCCACGTTAAACTGTAGGTCCTCCATTTCATCTCACAATCACCCTACCATTACAAATTAGCGTAAGTGCGTATAACCCGAACGGGTAGTAAGACGTGGTGCTAATAATAATAATAATAATAATAATAAAACATTGACCTCGGTGGTATTGGGGTAAAATACTCGTCTCCGGACCCGATGTTCGTGGGTTGAAACCTAGCTGGGGTCAACGGATTTTTCTTGAACGATAAAACCCCGTAGCACAACTTCCTTCGGAGGGAAGTAAAGCCATCGGTCCTATGTCGAACCCTGGACGGTATGTGAAAATACCTGTTCCTACAAAACTGGTAGGTCCTTTCGCTCGCGCTCATAGAAGTCCTCGCGTGCTGATATAGTCCATTGAGATAATGCACGTTTACCGCAAATAAACAAATAAAAATATATTAACAAAAAAATACTACATTTGAACTATAGTTTAATTTGCTATATATAGTCATTACTTTATTATTACAGTAATTTAGACCTATTTGTGACCTCAAAAGTAAAGTTAGCTGGCCATTGAAAGTAAGAGTAGTCGGCGTTCCTGGCTACGATTCCAGAGGTCCTGGGTTTGATGCTCAGCGTTTCCAGTTATTTCTGTGAAGCAGTGGGCCTTGAACGGAGATCAATCTCAGCCTCGTGGGGGCAAATGAGGAGCTACTTGAATAAAGAAGTAGCGGTTCCCGTCTAAAAAACTGAGATTAAATGCCGGAGGGTTCGTTATGCTGACCACATGAAACCCTCTACACGCACATGTTGGTACCATCTTCACCAAAATACGACGGCCATTCGGTCGGTGTGACACGTTTGCGGGATACCTGGTGGTCTAGGGGTAAGGTGTCAGACTTCTGTGCTGGCAGCCGGGGTCCGATCCTCGGTCCCGGCACAGATTTATTTGATTACCAAACCTTTCCTTCACCTCTGACAAGACATCTTTTGAATGTGGGGAATGCCAGGCCTCCACTGTGGTTCGGATTCCACGTTAAACTGTAAGGTCCTCCATTTCATATCACAATCACCCTACCATTACAAATTAGCGTAAGTGCGTATAACCCGAACGGTTAGTAAGACGTGGTGCTAATAATAATAATAATTTAGGTCAGATATAAAAAATATAATTGCATGAAACAACCTTATGATTGGATTAAACAATAGCTCTTAGTGTAGCAATAATTAACCATAGTAAAATACTGACGTGTCTAGCAGAGCAGTGCAGTGTACCCGCCTTGGTGGCGTAGTTAGTTAACACTTTAGTTTCGTGTTGAGCTAGACTGCAAAGGGGAGATCGAGGCTCGAATCTCATTCGGGTGAACTGAAGGTTTTTCCCCTAAACAGCTTTCTGCTCTCACTCCACGCAATTGTGGATTCACTTCCTTTAAATTCAACCTTCCCAATTCCTAACCCATCAGAGTAATTAGTACATAAGCATATAGCCCGAACGGGTAGTATGACGCGGTACCAGAAAAAAGAATGTTGTGAGAAACTGCTACACTGAGCATAAGCAGTACACTACCTATTGTAAACCATAATTTAATATATATTATACTGTTAAACACGTCCTAAAAGTTAAATCTTAGTTTTTCCGTCATGAACCCAATTTCCACCTTTAGTTATTAGCTATAGCCCCTATTTTTACAAGAACAACCTTATCCGCTAGCTAGAAAAGCTATTTGACTACTTTCACGCATTCATACGTTAAGTCATGTTAGCTGTCACTTTTGAGAATAGATCTTCAATAGATATAAATATCACATATAAGATAGTAGAATATCAGTTTTTGCCGATAAAAAATTTAAGTTTTTTTTTATTAAAGTCTTTCCTATGGAAATTGGATTATTATGTTTT
Organism: Timema poppense; assembly: GCA_902141375.1. Taxonomy (NCBI): domain Eukaryota; kingdom Metazoa; phylum Arthropoda; class Insecta; order Phasmatodea; family Timematidae; genus Timema; species Timema poppense. The sequence continues at coordinate 19,855 of CABFOV010008446.1, forward strand.
GAAGCGATGTAAGCATATTTATTTTTATTGCTCGATGAGCGCTTGCCCCCAGCTGCTACGCCACGGTCGCGTGCCAGAACACGTGACGTCACAGCGATACCTTGTGCCAGGTGCTGTGCTGACCGGGATAGATAAATGGTTCTTTGTTATGATCGTCTGCCTCTGAACTTTCAAAATCTGTGGATCTTTTTTTTTTTCTAATCTAACCTGTTTCATCGGCTTAGCTTTGCCTACATTTTCAAAATAACTTTTCAGATAATAATGTGAAACTGTAAACATAACTTTTGGAATCTTCAGTATATAATAAAGTCGATCAGCTGACAGTTTAAAATTTTACTAATTTACTTAGGTATTTACATGTCTAGAGATGGGGTCTGAAGAGCACATTTTTGACAGGTGAAGTCAATATTGACAGCTGGAAGCAAAATATAGTAAAATTTTATAACCATAGGCTACTCTACAGTCGTGTGTTATTCTTTAAAAGGTGATTCTGTTTATGGTGATCTTACAGATAAAATAAAAATAAAATGTATTCTCTTCAAATACGATGTGTAACTAAAGTTACATTGATTTTACAAAGAAAATATATTATTACTTCCTGAGATTAGGTGTAGCTCAAGTTACAATGTCCAGCACCTTAACTTAGTCAGTAGCGTGTCTGCCTACTAAGGGATCCTAGGTTCAATTCTTGACATGGCCAAAAAATGTCCTCAGTGACATTGGGGTTTTCCCTGTCACACTGATAAATTAACAGCCGATTGCTTGGTGTTGTGTTCTAAATTTAAGTTAGTTTATAAGTCGCGTACTGATAAATCAATAGGTTCAGAAAGTGAATGTTAAATAACTAAAATAAATTAAATCAATCAATCAAGTACGTTGATATTACCAATAAAATAAGATATTTCTTCCGAAGATCAGGTGTAGCTCAAGCTACGTTCTTGAAAATAAAATGTATGCCTCCGAACCGAAGTGATGGCCTGAGTTACTTTGGCTGAACATCAATAGGGTCATTTTTTTTATAGCTTGATGAAGCCCTGTCCAAGGATACAAGGGTCACGAATTTGATTCTCAACGAGCAGAGAAAATGTAATAATATAAATCCTATCTTACCACCACCCCTCTAAGTGGTAAGAAAATAATTAGGGATCTTGTTGTAGCTATCCCTCCTTAATAAAATTAATTTATAAATAACAATTAACTGAAAGAGCATCAAGCGTTTATTTATGTTGAGGATCGAAAAGGATCATTCGCTTTAAAAGTAACAACTTTCGCCTCTTTCAGTAAAGAAGCTTGTAATTTCCCAGACACCAGACTCAAGACCAAAACGCGTCCCACTTTTTCCTCTTGATTTATATAAGACGCCCAACGCGACGTCCCTTTTCAAATTTTCCACTCTAGCTACCCCAGTGAATTATCGCCACTAGCAGTCGAGACCACTAAACTGTCAATACTCGCGCTGGTGGGATATATATATATATATATATAATCTCCCACCAGCCCTGTATATATATATCCCACCAGCCCTGTGTATATATACAGGGTGTTTGGATGGGGTGGTAAATAAAAATTAAATTAAATAACTCTGAAACAGATTTATTTTTTATTTTTGTTTGAACCGACGAAGTAAAAAGTTTGGTTTTAGTCGGTATATATGACTGCAATAACTTTGTATTAATTTACTTTGGCTCTTTAAATAATACGTTTATCTGCGTCGCCTGTGCCTGATAATCTAATGGTGATGTTTTTGATTGAAATATGGCATTGGTAGAATCCTAACAGGAATAATATTTATATAAAAAATCTAACAACAAATAAAGGTCACAAATATTATCAAAAGGTCACTAAATATATTTCACATCTGCCAAAAATTGATACTCTGTGTTTAATTGACAGATGCAAAGTATGTAGCTTTGCTTATTAACATATTAAAACAGATCCAGGAAAAGTTTTCCATAGTAACGTTCTGGAAAATACGTCTGCTCAATTTCATAAATTAACTTAAAATGTATACATGTGAGGATTCGGACAAACAGCAAATATAATTGTATGCTAATTGTCGTACACACTTTAAATAATAAATAGTCTTATTTGGACGAAAAATTGCCCAAATGAAATGTTTGTATGGATAGCAGGGCTTGTACCAAAGCTCAGTGCAAATGAAGACTTTTTTTTATATCTGAAAAATCTGTAAATCTAGATCTTAATATAATATTTTACTTTCTTAGAATAATAATAATAGTGTGGCCTAATCGGGAAAATTTCGACCTCAAAATATGACCATGTGTGTCCGAAAACTCTCCCCTCCCCCCACCCCCCTTCCCCTCCACATACACAAAATGGACTTTACAATTATGTTTGTCCCTAGCCACAGATTCGAAACGGTTTGATGGATTTTGTCCATATTTGATATCTAAATGGTTTGGGCAATACTTCGGGACTTTTTTATTTCCATAATTAAGGGTAGTTTACTGATGAGTGATATTTTGAATAACAAATTTTTCCAAAATATCTTCAACTATTTCGCTGAAAAATGTATATCTGGAGAGTGTTTGACATGACAAATAAAACTATATAATTGGTTTTTTTTGGGGGGGCAATGTGTTTGAATGTAGCTTGAAAATTACTGTTTTTCAAATTAAATTTGAATTATATAATAAAATGGCACTACCGACTTGGTTCAAAATATGTATTGGGGGATTATGATACACAATCAATGATACAATATGCTACTTTTCTAAAATAAATTTCCTTAAGGTTGGGTTACTCATGAAAAATTATAGCAAATTTAAAAAAAATTGAAATTCATCTTGAAAATGGAGTTAAAATAGGTATCCGGGAATAATTATAATTGTTATGATAAATAAGTTTTTACTTTAATAATAATATAATTATTATTATTAAAATTAAATTAAAATTAAATTTTAACACTTGCACTAATAGTGTAGGGATGTGAAAGGTAAACTTTTAAATTATGTCTGCATGAGGAGGGAAATTTGAATACGTTTTATGAGAAAAAAAAATCTTTGTAGCTTCGGCTGGAATTTGAACCCTAACCTCCCGATCACCAGAAAAACAGACCAGATCAGGTTTGCACCTAATTCCCCATGACCATAGATGTAGGTCTTCACTCCTTTGTACCATCTACCCACGTATTTACGCTAGTGTAGTAGGGTGAAGGAGGTTAATTTAGATGATGGTTATACCCTTATTTGTGTGGGGTGAGAAGATGTAACAATTGAGGAGAAACCACATCATTACATTCGGACGTGATTCAAACCCGAACCTCACATATTGTAAGCCAGATGAGAACGATGCTTTCATCCTCTTGCTCACAAGTGCTCTTAAAGAACATTATTTAAAAACTTCAATTTAGATGGAATATTCACTTTGAGCGAGTGTACACTCGCCTTAATATGAGAGGTGGCAGTCTTGCCTTGACTTATTGCAGTATGGCCCTTAGCTTGACTTAGTGCATACACTATATTCCTCACCTTGACTTATTATTGTACACACTAAGTTAATTACCTTGACTTATCGCCTGTACTGTGTTCCTTAGCTTGACTTATCGCCTGTACTGTGTTCCTTAGCTTGACTTATCGCCTGTACTGTGTTCCTTAGCTTGACTTATCGCCTGTA
>CABFOV010008447.1:10351-23487 GCA_902141375.1 Timema poppense
TGCTCAAAACACCCTACCTCCCCTACAAACACATCCCCTTCAACCATTCCCCTACAACCCCGTCCCACGGCTCAAAACACGACCCCTCCCATCCAACCATCTCCCCCCTTCAACCCCTCCCCTACAACCCGTCCCGCTTTCACTAACGGCTCAAAACACTTTATCCCCCTACAAATACCTCCCCTTCAACCCTTACACTACAACCACCTCCCTCTTCAACCCTTACCCTACCCCTGTAAACATCTGTGAATGTTGCTGCTTGGTAATTAATTGTTGATTAGGGGCGGGAGCCCCATCGATTATTAAAGGTCGATTATCGATTATCGATGATTGATTATCAGTGCACGGCGCGGTTTCTAGCGTAGACAATGAATATAAATATATAATAGTATTGTGATGAGTTGTTGACTTGTCCTGTTGGTTTTTCCCCTGGCATGACCTTGAACATGACCATGCCAGTTAATTAGGGGCGTTGCACAGTAAATCAAACCCTGACCTCTGTAGTTGTTATTGAGGAATCGTTGAATATCAAAACAAGCTACTATAAATCATCAATTTCACATTGATACGGGATATAAAAGGGGCACACTTCTTGGTCGGCTATTTATAAGCGTTTGTAGAGCGGATCAAGATTGACAAGTTACAGCAGTTGATAAATATTATTGACGCCGTGCAGACCTTAAAATTGAGTGATCTATTCGTCGACCAAAAGTACTCGATGGATAGATTAAAAGCGGTCGATACAAAGTTCGGGAGACGCCTAATAGCCTATCTATATGGTGAGTTTTGTTTATTTTTACCCTGTTGTTTCGGTACTATAACAGATGAAGACGTGTGTGAGCTTAATAACGAAAAACTGTTATTTACCTGCGCTGGAGTAAAACCAGATTCAACCACCGATGTGAACTTTGAACGCGTTTAAGAGGCAAGGAGTTGGGTATCGGCAACGTATTGCACAGTAGACTTTACAAATCATCCAGCACTTTTAGAGGTCAGGTAGGCTAAACATGTTTAGAATCGGTTGTATTAATTTAACGTTTGTGGGTCAGGGTGTTCTTATATGACGGCAGAAAATATTCACAGTGTGGATGTGAGCGATAGACATGTAATTTACAAAGTAGTGAACCATGACTGAGGTGTACCACAGGATCGAGGCTACAAAGAGTTCTGCGACTCTACCTTTCACACGATAAGACCCACTGAAGTACTACCCTACTTGAGAATCGAGGAAACCTATCTGTGTGATATGGAATTAGTTGTGTACAATTTCCGCAAAGGGGACGTTGTGGCTATGTTAACCATGCCTACAAAATCACACTACCACCACCCACCAACACCCTTCACGACGCCGTCACCAGAGTACCCATCGCCAGAATCGTCTGTCTAGAGTACACAAAGACCTAAATAATATTACTGCTTGTAATTTAATTGCTGATTATCAATAAAAAAAATTATAGTAAGAATATATTGTTGGTAATGTGACAAGTTCACACACGTTATTCAATATCTTGTGATAGTGTACCAGCATTTTAATGGAGTGAGAGTTGAAAATAGCCTATAATATGTTCAGCCTTTGGCAGTGGAAATGTTTGAACCCCTAACTCCTCTATCAGGCATGGATTCGATTTCAACCTCTTATCCTGACAAACACCTAAATAATATTTAAGGTAAGGTGACAAGTTCACACATGGTATTCAATATCTTGTGATAGTGTATCCTCATTTGAGTGGAGAGAGAGTTGGAAATAGCCTAGAATATATTCATCCTTTGACGGAGGAAATGTTTGAATCCCTAACTCTGCTACCAGGCATGGATTCGATTTCAACCTCCTCCCCGCTGATCGTGACAAACACTTAAATAATATTGCTGCTTGTAAGGTGACAAGTTCACACACGTAATCTAAGCCACACGGTATTCTGAAGGTAGAGTTGGAAAATAGCCTCAGCTTGATAGGTCAGTGTTCGAACTCCAACCTATCTAGTTTTAATTTTTTTTTATGTCAACAGTTATATATCTATCTATACGCCTATTAGGTGTCTATTTCTAAGCCACAAGGTATTCAATAATGATCCCCACGTATGAGAACGGAAAATGTACACGCATTTTCACCAAGTGTGTGGGGGGCTGACATCTAGAATGATCATTTGACAGAACGGGAATCAAACCCACATCGGCAGTGACGCCTTAGACTACGCTACCAGTGATACAGGTAAATTGACAAGTGTTATCTTTGTTGATCGCAGGTAAAGTAGCTATATGCGCTTAAGATAAGGTGTCAAGTTCATACACGTAAGTGTACCCGCAGGGAGAATATAGAAAACCTACTGGCGCTGATGAAGGAATCTATGGTGTGGATTTTTACAACACTCTTCTCTAGAAATGTATGGTCGTGTTCAGGATTTGAACCCTGCAGCCGTCGAGTGAGATTTAAAACACTTGGTCAGGGGTGCTGGGGCGGGCCCCACTATAGACCATTTTGAGCGATCAACATTAACGTATCTAAGAGATGAACAGTTTATTTTGCTTAGCCCAAGAATCTCGATGTTGACCATGCGACAAAACTATAGCAGGAAGAACAGTTGATCAACAAGAGTTACTAACTTCTAAGTGTTGAAGAAACACTACGCCAAAGAATATAAACTCTGTTACCTAATACACTGTTCAGCGCACATTATTATATTTGGCGTTTAGGTGAAAGAATGTATGTTTGACTCTGGAGCACAGGACAGAACACACAAATCTTTTACAGGTAGTAGATGGCTGGGGCTCTAATCCCTGTGACGAATAAAGTTGACAAGCGCCGCTGATGATGTCCCCTGGGCATGTTGATTGCTAATTGATGATTAAAATAAATAGCCTAGAATATGTTAGGCCTTTGGTAGTAGAAATGTTTGAACCCTGATCTCCGCCAATCAAGAAGGTGTTTAATATTTTAATGTTACGCAATACAAAAGAAGTGGAGTTAGACTATACTAATGCTTGTTATAAAAAACATAGTCACAATTTTCCTCTCAGAACTGTTGATTTCACCATTTCTTCACCTAGGCCACACTGTATTCTGGAGGGGGAGGTGGAAAATAGCCTAAGGTTGATAGGCCAGTGTTCGAAATCCAATCTATATAGTTTTAAAAATTTATCATCAGCTATCTATCTAAGGTGTCTAGTTCACCTAAACAGATGCATGATAGCGTACCCGCATATGCATGGAGGGAGAGTTGGTGTTCAAACAAGCATACAGGCAGTGCCTGCTTAGGTACTGTGAAACTTCCCTAGAATATGTTGGAGATGGCAACATTGCTGAACATAATGTTTGAGACGGAGCAGGAGAGAGAGAGGGTGTAGACGTTAAAACACAAACATAACAGTTTTTTACAATATTTATTTACAATAAAAATATATATTTAGATAATGGCCTCTATACTAAAGATGATTTGATATGTAAAATAAAATAAATAATTGACTAGAAAAAATAATAATCAGGTAGGTGGAGGATGGTACTGGCAACTAAAAAAAATATCCTGGGAGAATAAAATAAATCTTTTAAAAATGGTATGTCGGTGGAACTCTCTAGAGTAAAAGGTTATTATTCAGCCCGTCTAAATGATCACCTTTTTGTCGTGGCGAGTGTGTTTACAATGACTCTGATATCCAAACGGCAAAGTTTTATAATCATCAATTATCTGACGTGTGGTGTAAACAGGCCTGTAGACTTTACTCTGCAAAACGGTACATACACTCGAAAGACCTTTTATAGCAAATTTTGTGCGGTATCTGTATGTATCTTTCTGCGGCCTGTTCAGTGACCATCGCTTTCAAAACGTAAACATTAACATTGTTCCAGTTGCCGTAGTTTAATGGCGATAATATAGCTTCCCGGACCGTAATCCTAAGTTAGTCGGTGAGGTCACCTAAAAAGTCTCCGGTCGGTGGACTCTAATCACCGGGGCGATCCGTGAATAAAACGGTATCGGTTATTACGGCTATATGTGCTTGCGGTAGAGAGTTTATCACAATAACGTCCACTCCCGCGAGGCTCCTTAAAGTGGCAGAGTTTAACGTACAGTGGTGCTGTACTCAAAAAACAAACTATTACTCTGCAACAGTCTACTTACGTTATCGAGCGCGGCTCGAGCGTCTAACTGGTCTGCTCACCTAAATTAGACATATACAGGGTTCAACGTCGAGTCCATACTGTTCAGAATTAAATCGACGTGGTCATCGACACTGACACCGTGGTCCTGCAGCCAATTTAGCAAAACAGTAATTTGCTCTTCAAGCCAACTTAATGTATCACGATAGTTAGCCTGAGCACCAATATGTACGGTAACTTTTCTACCGTTATAAAAGAAACGCCTCAATTGTTTTGTTCTCTCCTCTACGATTCGGAGAGGGACACCTTGGGGCAACGCTCTGGCTACCTGATTTACAGGGCCACTAATTGTTGCCGAAGACGTGCCGGCCACGGGTTGCGGAAGGATCACCGTCTGCCTCGGGGTTCTAACACATTTTCGCTGGCTCGGGGGCGATGCGGCTGCGATGGTTGTAGGTGTGGTGCCATTTTCACCATATCAACTATAACACCCAAAAATGTATTGACGTGGATTCTAACTTTTTAAAATAGCACATGACTTGGTGTTGATTCTAAATATTTAAAAATAATGCTTAAGCAATGTGTTTGATATCAATTACAAACTGACCTATACCAAACCAACATTTTTAACCGTGTCAGAAATAGAACCTTGTACAAGTGAACATGCACTCAAAAGTCCTGTCCACTGGCTTATAATTTATTAAACCAACATTTTTAATCGCATAGGGAATTGAAACCAATACAAGCCATCAGGCAACCACAAACGCTGTCCACGCTAACGGCTCAAAACACTTTCAGCCCTTCTCCCACAACCCCGTTATCCCTTCCTATCGAAGACGGTCTATAGTTTTTTCATTCTCAGATAATATTGAAAACAGTTTATATTTCCTTGGCAACCTTGAGTGGAAAAACATGTTTACTCTTATTGGACCGCCGTCATGTAACCCATAGTCACAGATTCTTGTAGGAATCGTAGGGTGAGATATAGAATTTCATTAAAACCACGTTTGTTTTTTTAGCAAGTTATTCCTGCACAAGAATAATTCAAATACACTGTAGAAGTTCGAAAGTACGTATACAACGCTAGTGTTGTAAAAAAAAGAGTCGGTACATCACATTTGGGATTCGAACTCCCCGTCTTTGGTATTCCATTGTATACCGAGAGTGACGCCTCAAACCCTACAACCACCTAAACGGGTGCATTGCGACATTCATTTCCTCTAACCGGTATAAGTGAATGCGTGAATAGTGTTCCTGAACGACTTGGGAGGTAAACGTTCAAACCCGACCGGCTTAAATTAGCTGATATAACTCTGTCATCTAGGAAAATGATAGAAGTTAATTTAACCTTACCCTCCTAATCTTGTAGACTCATTCCATTGTTTAAGAGGTGTCAGTCAGAATCGTCTTGTGCAATTTGTCGGTGATGAAGAGATTGAGGTTTGAATCCCAGAGGGGTGTATTGAGGTATTTATCCTAACGAAAATAAAAGCACACATTCTATAAACAAGCAATTTATTCAGATGGGTAATATGAAATACATAACCTTCTTTTTACGTGTTAGAGACCAGCTTCGATGACCACATAGTATATGACGTCACTCTCACAATAGATTATACTGCCGATGGCAGGGAGATTGTGGTTCGAATCCCGGTTGGGTGTACTGAGTATGGTTTTTGCTAAATGGTATTTTCACTCTCCTTCCACGAAACTGTTGGCACACTTCCTCTAAATATAACCTTTCTTTTTCCTAACTCATTATAATAATTAGTACATATGCGTATAACCTGAACAGGTAGTAAGACGCAGTGATGATTTATATATAATCTTAAGAAAGTGAAATAAAGAACTATCAGAATTAATTTGTAAGGTTACGCCCATCACATATTCATACGTCAAGCCATGTGATTTGTAGTACAAATAAAAGTTCTGCCAGAATCACATATTCATACGTCAAGTCAGGGAGGGTTGTGAAGGAACCCGAGTTCGATTCCCAGACATAGATGAAAATGTATGTTTAAACATACGCCAAACCATGTGTGCCGTCTGCGTCCCACCGTGAGGTATAGTTGGAAGGTGTGCCGCTAGACGGCACGGCACTCACTCTGAGGAGAGGTCATAGAGGAGAGGATAAGACAGTGAAGTTGGGGTTGAGGTACGCGACGGAAGATGATAGAGATGAATAAGATTGTACTGTGTAACGTGTTAATATAGTTGATACGTGGATTCGAGTGTAACTTCCCAATTTAAGTTAAAATAAAGCATTGTGAATTATGACGGAGTTTGCTTTCTTTTGTTTTGATTGACCAGAGAAAACGTTACCCAGTCACGTAAAATAAGAATTAGGGCATGTTTACTAGTGACGCATCGGTAATTTGGGGTATCGGTGAAATGAACCCAGTGGTAACAAAAAAATTGGTACAACAGCTGGTAGCAGAGCGTGGTTTGAGTGACAAAACGGCAACGAGAATATCCGGAAATATTTAAAGTATTTAATTTCGCGAGTGAAGTGATGGAATACTCGCGGAGGAAAGATCACCCGACAACCTACAGTCCGAGAATCAACAATGAGCACCTCAACGGTGGATGTCAAATGACTTTCAGACTGACCACACAAATAAAGAACAAAGAACGACAGCAACAATCAGCTGGGAAAAGAAAGTTTGGACTGGAGAATGGTCAGTAGATTGACTCGCTGTGCAAGGGTCGCGGAGCGTTTTAAAACTCGCCAGGTATTCAGGGATGCCAGAGGGTGACCCTCTTCAAAAAAGTTAAGTACACTCATATCCAAACATTATTAGTGTAGTTATTTTGGTAAATAGGGAGAAGAGAAGTACTAATTTTAATAATATCGCTTCCAGTACTATTTGGTGGTGAGCTGGATCGACCTTTTGGACTACTGTGTGCTAAGAGACAGTTCCTGGAAAAACATTTTCATAACTGTGGTAAATGGTTGGTGCAGTTGACCCAGTAGGGCAGAGGTCGTGAAGGTGTGACCATGGATATATTATGTAGAAGTTCGCTATTGAAGAAGAGATCGACATAGATGTTAACATGGTCAATGTTTTTTGAGCACACATACCATGTCGTCATAAGACAGAACAACTTAAGGTTTGCAGAACAATTAGGGTAGTGTCGGACGGGTCAGCTGTTGTTAAAAGAACATATCAAAAGAGAACATTCGTAAAAACAACGTGAACAAGACGGTTATTGGTAATTGTATGAGTGATTCCACTCCCCACTGAATGCAAAAGGTTACATTTTGTCTAGATTAGTCCTTCGAGCGGGCGCTGACTAACTAAACCTATGTTGTTAGTGTTTAAAATCGATTTACTAAATAATTATGCTGTCTCGCGATTTAAAGAAGTGATAGTTACACACTAGACAGAGTTGGAACATATTGGTAATTTTTCAGAATCATCTTCTACAAAGTCTCATTGAAGAGCAAACATTGGACCTATACTCTAAAACTAAGTTTGATTATGTTTACCTTTAAATTTATAATATAATTTGTGGGACTTGGGTATCAAAGGATGATGAAAATATTTAAGGGGTTTCATAAATTAGAGTACTCTTGTCTAATAAACTAAGTAGATTGGGATTTTGTTGTCAACATTAGGTGGGGCTCTTTTTATCAGGGGGAACTTTGGGATTTTCATGGATCGGTCCCAAATAGAATAAATTTTGGTCTCTTTTATGTTAAGTCAATATTGTTTTCCCCCTATAATTAAATATATTATTTCGTACTTTAAGGGATTCCATGTATAATATTAGATGGTTAGTGACACTCTTTTATCAACAAATATCTAGTTTGGACATTGTTTAATATTGAGCTACGTCGACCCTCTCGACGTATTCAAGGAACTTTGATTAGTTTACAACACGTTTGGAGGTCAAACTACGTGTACTGTCATGTCAAAATTGTTATTCCGTCATAGTCTATTATACTATTATATACTTTAAGGGATTCCATGTATAATACTAGATTGTTAGCTACTATCTTTTATCAACAAATGTTTAGTTTGGACATCGTTTACATTGAGTTACGTGGACCCTCTCGACATATTCAAGGACCAACTTTGATTAGCTTACAACACGTTTGGAGGTCAAACTACGTGTACTGTCATGTCAAAGATTGTTATTTTTTCATTGTCTAGTATATTATTATGTACTTTAAGGGATTACATGTATAATATTAGCTCGTTAGTGGCTCTCTTTTATAATCAAATATCTAGTTTGGATATTATTTACGTTGAGTTACGTGGATCTTTTCAGCGTATTCAAGGAACTTTGATAAAATTCAGCACGTTTGTTTAGCAAACTAGGTATATTGGGATTTGGTTATTAACTTTAGGTGGAACTCTGTTTGTTATGGATAACTTTTCTTGGACATTATCCATTTCGGATTGGCATAGCAGATAAAAATTTGTTTTCTATACTTTATGTTACATCAGTATAATCTCGTCATTGTGCGATATATACACATAAACTTCCGAACTTTGGGGTATTTTACGTATAATGCGTTAGAATGTTAAGAGGCATTACTTCAGTGATGGGTGGTTTATAAATCCTATACATTGTATATCGCGTGAAGTTTCATACCCTACCCAAAGAACTTTGATAACTTACAGGACACTTTTGCTAGACTAAGCGTTCTAAGTTTTATGATAAAGGATGGAGCTCGGGGTATAAGATGAGACTTTATTAATGTTCGAGGATCTTAAAATTGTTCTTATGGAAAGGGCGGCCGAGAGTCCAAGAGTGGGTGGAATGTCTCACACTTGTTTGCGTTCAGGGAACCAAAGGGCACAATGTGCCTGCCGGGAAGTTAGAGGGATAACCTTTTGCGTGGCGTGAGAGTCAGAATGGGAGAAACATCTACGGTCGCCCTATTGGATACAGGAGCGGCAGAATAATATACTTTCTGGAGAATTCTACCACAAGCTCCAAGAGAACGTGTTAGTAAAGGGAGTGTACAGGTGTAAATTAACATGTATATTAGCCAATGGACAACCCTTAAATATCTAAGAAAAGGCCAAAGTATCGATTGGGATAGGATCGTTTACGTGGCCTGCCTGATTTTTGATATCTCCCTCATTACTCACGGATGCCATATTAGGGTAGAAATTCATAGGGAATTTGGGACTGAAGATAGATTTTCGCGAAGAGGAGGTGACGTTTCCGTTTTCGACAGGAATCGTAGTACCATTAGAGAAAATAGGTGACTTGGGAGAGAGGGCAGTTATTATGGTGGGCGAATTGCCAAAGGTGAAATCGGCGATTCTAATGGAAGAATTTCCGGACGTAGTGACGAGTAAGTTCGGGCGTACTGACAAAATGAAACACTCGATTAATCTAAACGATCCGACACCGGGGAGATCCAAACCTTATTACTATGCGCCTCCCAAGTTGCAGATATTAAAAGACCACATAAAATCCTTAGAACAGAAGGGTATAATACGACGCTCCAGTAGTCCCTACACTTCTCCTTGATTTCTGATTTCTAAAGAAAATAAGGAGGAACGATTAATTATACACTACAGAAAGTTAAACCAGAAGATTAAATATGAGGTGACACCAATGCCCACCATAGAGATGGCGTTGCAGTTCTTGGGTGGGGCCTCAGTATACACAATTATCGATCTTAATAAGGCATAACTACCAGATACCACTGTCCGAAGAGACCAGACCATTGGCTGCCTTCATTTCGCAGGTTGGGTTGTACAAGTTTAACGTCCTACCGTTATGGTTAGCCACCGGGGCCCAAATACTCACACGACTATTGAACACAATTTTTGTGGAAATACAGAGGGTTTTTTTCGTTCAACTATTTAGATGACCTCGTGGTATACTCTAAAAATAGGCAAGAACATGTGGAACACGGGATAGAAGTGCTCACTAGTCTCCGAAATCAAGGTTAACGGTGAATCCCGAAAAATTACGATTCGCGGTATCAGAGATTGATTTTTTGGGACACCGTATCTCTTCAAAGGGGTTGTCTATTAGCCCAGAGAGGACCCGAAGTGATTCGAGAGTTCCCTTTACCCAAAACGGTACGCAAATTAGCCCAGTTCCTAGCAATGGTAGGATTTTATGGACGGTTTATTCCCAACCTTTCGTCGAAAGCAGGGGTGCTGTACGAGCTCAAAAAGACTGGAAACCCTCTCAGATGGTCATAAACCGGCAAGAAAGCCTTCCGTAACCTTTAAGAGGACCTTATAACCCCACCGGTCTTGAAGATGGCGGATTACAAACAGGGGTTCATATTACAGATGGACGCATCGTCAACTGGCTTGGGAGCGGTGTTGGCCCAGAGATAAGCAGGGGGTTTGCGGCCGGTAGCTTATGCCAGTAGGGTATTACAAAGTCATGAGAAGAACTATCCTACATACGAACTGGAAGCTCTGGCAGTAGTGTCCGGGACGGACAGATTCCGAGCGTATCTGGAACATAACCAGTTCGAACTACATTGTGACAATCAAGCACTGTCATGGCTACTGAATTACCCCAGACAGACAGGTAAAATTGGGAGATGGATAGAGAGACTGACCTCCCTACGGTTCGAAGTAGTCCACATCCCGGGAAAGGATAATTGCGTTCCTGATAGCTTGTATCGGATGTTTGAAAAAGGTGAGATTGGAACCACGAAAGGAGAAACAGGAGACCTGGTTTCTCTGGGAATATTGGGACAAATGCCAGAGATCTTTTCGTCCATTAGGTTAGCATAAAAAAGGTAACCCGTTCTGGGAAAGGTTTGTAGGGATCTTTCTGAAGGAAAATCTGTGGCTAAATTTAAAATGCAAAAAGGACTTATATTGACTAAACCCTCGGGAAAGGCGGGTGGGGAGGTAACTGTTAAGGTAACCCGTTCTGGGAAAGGTTTGTAAGGAACTTTCTGAAGGAAAATCTGTGGCTAAATTTAAAATGCAAAAAGGACTTATATTGACTAAACCCTCGGGAAAGGCGGGTTGGGAGGTAACTGTTCCGGAAATACATATCGACGTCGTGATAAGGTATAACCACGAATGTCCCCTAGGAGGACATTTGGGGATGGCGAAAACTCTTGCAAAAATAGGAAAGATGTTCTATTGGGAACGTATGAACCAGGATATAAGAGAACGTGTAAGGAGTTGCAGGACGTGTACCCGTGCCAAACAAGCCCAGATGACAAGATACAGTGCGTCCTGCTCAGAGGTAACAAACTTCCCAATGCAAAGATTGTTTATTGATATAGTTGGACCTTTAAACCGGTCGAAAGTGGGATATACGTATATTTTGACAACGATAAACGGATTTACCCAGTACGTTTGGATGATGCCCGCTAGGAGAGCGATGGCGGAGGCAGCAGTGAAACTACTGGATGAAAACATCATCCATAATTTTGGGATACCTTATACTATAGTATCCGACAACGGGAATCAGTTCTGGTCGGGGGCCTTTAGGGATATGTGCTTCACGAGGGGCATACGTCATATTACTACTTCTCCTTACTACCCCAACCCGTCCCAAGCGGAAAGGTTGCACCGGAACCTGAAAAACGCGCTCATAGCATATCATCACGCAAATCATAGAAATTGGGATACGAACCTGACGTGGCTACAACTCGTATTCAACACAGCTGAACACGTGAGCCATGGAAGAACCCCATTTGAGCTCTTACTTGGGTATGAGCCATTACAACCAATCAATCTCCAGTGGGAGATATTCCCGAGAAGACTGGGACGAGAAGCCCGCCCAGTCGTTGGCACGCCGTTGGCCCAAGGCTCTGGAACGTCTAAAAAGGGCCCATGATACTCTATCCTGACGGCACAACAGAGGTAGGGAACCAGTCCCGTACAATGTAGGGGATTGGGTGGTTTGGAAGATGCATAACATAAGCAAGGCGGGAGAACGAGTTACCGCTAAACTAGACTATAGGTGGTCCGCTCCGGCTATTGTTGAACGGTTCTTGACACCTGTTACGGTGAAGTTAAAGGAGCTAGAGTTGGATTGACTAAGCACAGAAAGCTCACGTTAGCCAATTGAAACTGTACCACGGACCAGTAGAATCGGGAGGAGGGACAGAGGGTTCCTCGGAGTAGGGGTTACCCCGGCTGATTTGTATAACTTGTGAATTTTGATATGATTTGACTTGTTTTGTTTACGTTGGTCCGTTGACGTGTTTGGTTGAAACGGGTCAAAGTTGTAATTAGTTTTAAAGTTCAATCTGTAAGTTTTCATATGTATTTGCGATTATAGATTTGTGTATTCAGGTGATCACCTAAAATATTCTTTGTGTTTTCTGTTAGAGTTTGAATTCTATGTATTTATATGGATTTAAGTATATTTTGTGATATTTGCCTTTTGATTATATATTGAAGATTTTCTTTGTAAAAGGGAAGGGAGTGTGTGCCGTCTGCGTCACACTGTGAGGTTTAGTTGGAAGGGGTTCCGCTAGACGGCATGGCACTCACTCTGTGGAGAGGTCAGAGAGGAGAGGATAAGACAGTGAAGTCGGGGTTGAGGTTCGCGATGGACGATGAGAGAGATGAAAACTATTGTACTTTGTAACGTGTTGATATAGTTGATACGTGGATTCGAGTATAAATGCCCACTTTAAGTTAGAAAAAAGCATGGTGAATTATGACGGATTTTGCTTTCTTTTGTTTTGATTTCCAGAGCGAAACGTTACCCAGTCACGTAAAATAAGAATTAGGGCGTGTTTACCAGTGACGCATGGGTAGTTTGGGGTATCGGGGAAATGTACCCAGTGGTAACAAGAAAAATGGGTACACATGTGATATACTGACGATATTTTAAACAACCATAAACCCTGTCCAATAGCTTATAATTTATTAAACCAACATTTTTAACCGCGTCGGTAATTTAAACTGGTATAAGTGAACAGACAGACACAAACTCTGTCCACTGGCCTATAATTTATCAAAATAAAATTTTTAATCGTTTCAGGAAAATAACCTTGTACAAGTGAACAGGCATCCACAAGTCCGGTCCCCCATGGCTTATTATTTATTAAATCAACATTTTTAACCACGTCAGTAATTTA
>CABFOV010008448.1:0-23484 GCA_902141375.1 Timema poppense
GTGCGAGTTAGGAGGATGTGACGTACTTTTTAGTCGGAAATTTTAGGAAATGTCGGGGAAAATCAGGAAAAAGGTCGGGGATCTTATTGGTCAAGTTGAGTAGAGACCATGGATATGTATCTTATTTTAAAAGTAACTTAATCTCTTTCTCTTAAAACAGAGATTTTATATTGATGACCAGAACCTTTTACCACCAGACTCCACATCTAATTAAACGAATAGGCTGACAATTAAAATAATGGAGGGTGAAAAAAAGTTGGTACAAGTGTATCTATACATTCATGGGAAGCAATTTTTTTTTTAATTACAACTATCTGGGATTAAAACTCTGCTCTACCTGCCAAGAATATATTTCCAGGCAAGATTTTACTCTTATACGGGGTTCAAACCTTTGTGAGGGATTGCCATTATTTACATATATATATATATACACTCTCAACTTTCTCTAATTATATACATATATACAACATATAAAATAGAAAATATTTTGTATACACATATAAAGAGCGTACTATAACAATTAATGGTGTATTGAATAACTTGGTTGGTCGAAGTGAATAAAATGCTCGGTAGTTGATATCCTTTAAAGGTCATATTTTAAGAATATAATATAATTTCTGAAAACGTGCCAACACAGGTTTATAGAATGTTTATTCTACGAACATCAAACATTACCGGATTGAAAGTACTTTATTAATATGGAACATTAATATGAACTAAATACATATCAGGAAACAACAAATACTATCAACAGCACTACCAACATATGCATAAAAATGTACCAAGATCATAATGAATGAATGTTAAATTGCTATACCAACACTTAGCCTCAATTTAGCATGCTCTAAATATGTAAAGTGAGGAGGAAACTATGTTAAACGTGGATGGATCCAAACAGTGAATGCATGGACCAGGAGTGTGAAGGGAGGTAAATGTTTTGAACATGGAGAAACACATTACCTATTTTAATATGCATTCAATACTAGCCACTTACATAGTTGTTAAACTTAGTAGCATTGACGCTTTTGGTTAAAATGTCAGCAATTTGATATTCACTTTAGACATATTCAATCTCTACAACTTTATCACACACTAACTACCTAACAAAATTATACTTCACATCCATATGTTTCAATCTTCTGTGTTCCCACTCCTCAAGACACGTTATGGCAGGCTGGTTGTCCTCATATATGCTGGGCACTTTGGGGTTGATTCCCAGCTCCAGTAGTAGAGTGCGTAGCCACCGGACATCATTACAAGTATTGGCAGGTGAAATGAATTCTGCCTCACAGGTACTCAAGGCAATAGTGAGCTGCCTTCTAGTTGTCCAAGATACAGTTGAACCAAAAACTTTCAGAAGAAATCCAGATGTTGACATACGACTGGCATCTTTGGCCAAATCTGCATCAGCATATGAAATTAAGGGTGTCCCTTCTTCTTTAGGAAAGTGCAGATATAGGTGTGAAGTTCCTTGTAAATAGCGAAGAATGCTCTTCATTGACTCCAAGTGAGTGTTAGTTGCACACCTTTGAAACCTGCTGAAATATTTGACAGAAAATGTCAGTTCTGGTGCATAGCATTAAGTGCATTAAACTGCCTATGAGCTCTCTGTATGGCTTGATGCTAATTATACAGTAGAAGTTGATCCTCTATCATCAATAGCATCCAGTCCCTCTCATCAGGTCTACCCTTGATATAATCAAACCCCTCAGGCAAATTGTCAAGAAAGCTTTCTACATTCATGGCAAATGCTAAATAATCTTGCAAATAGCTTGGTTTCCAACGTGTGTGTGTGAGCTACGACGAAGTTCACCTTCATGTGATAGTAGAGGCATTTCTTTGTTCAAATCCTCATGACTGGCTTCGCTTGAAGGTAGGCTTCCTTCTGACGGAATGGTAACTGTTTCACAAAGTAGGGGCGCTCTCAATGCTGGGAATGTGTTCATATTTTATCCACTCCAAATGGCATTTTCATCAAAAAATACGTCACACGCCAAAACAATCTTTCTTTTGGTAAGGTTACACATCCTATAGCAATTGGGGCAATAGCCGACCAAGACTCACCTCTAGGTACGATTGTTCAGGATACCTTTAAATAGATCATTAGGGACGCACACATAGCCAATACAGCCAAACACACGCAATTTTGACAAGTTTGGACGTTGACTTTACCAGAGCTCGGCAGGAGTTTTACAATCCAAAGATATTGTTGGGCTTCTACTAACAATATATACTTCTGTCATCCCAGTTTCTGATCAGAGATCTTTCGAAACATTTGCGCTTAATATCATTCACCGCACACGCTCCATTAGTGTTCTATTCATGAGTTCACTTACTCTGTTCTGAAAGGGTGTAAATCTGATAGTATATTCAAACTGTATACCTTTGAATTCAAAGTGTTTTCTCATCTCTGAAGATAAGTGTTCACCAGCTCAGTCACACCTAAAGCAGCTTATTCTTTCATTAAAATGAACAGTTGCTAGAGATTCATACTTCTTTAAACTCCTACCGCCATATGATGTAGGACTGATCAAACCCATGACATCCCTATGGACAACCTGAAAAAGGAGCTTAGCCCTTGAGCGAGTTTTTATATGAGGCAATTTAGTCATTTTACCTGGGATACGATGCTCACATGGAGATTCCTAAGTTGTAAGATGTTGTTTACACAAGCCGTTCATTTCATCAACCATTTCTCAAAGAGACTTCAAACTGGTATTGCCAATATGCGCCGGTCGTTTATGCCATGGATCTTTAAAAACTACCTCAGCAACATTGGCACAGATATTTTTAACAGACAATGTCACTAAATACATTTTGACAAACTCGGATGCAACTGCTACAAGTTTATCATTCTTGAAAACTTTCACTACACCTTCTTCAAAAATTACCTTGCATCCATTTGAATCCAGTGTCTGACTGACACTCGGCTGTGTTGTAGACCAGAGACGATAATAATACATACCAGTTTGATCATAATGATTTTTCCATCAATCTCAAAAGACACACAGAGATCACCAACTTCTGTCGCCTTTAAATGTTCACTTGATTTTGCGAGCTTGATATTCGCAGTACTTGGGAAAGTATGAATATTAGTCAGAGGATGACAATAAATAGCACAGATCATGTGTTATGAAGCTCCTGAGTCTTGATACCAGGATGTAAACAGAACAGAATCCACTTCCAAGGACGTGTCGGCTGCCATACTGAACTCTGCTTCTTCAAATTTGGCGACTTGGGCTTTATTTTCATTTTCACTATGTTTATTCTTTAGTTTACGCCATTCCAAGATAACATGTCCAATTATTTTTATAAAATCTGCACTGACATTGACTTCACTGAGTGTTTTGATTAGGTCTAGTTTGTTGATAGAAAGATTGAAACTGTTTCTGATGGCTCTGTGTAACTTTTCGATTTGACCTCCGACAATCGTTTCTTTTCCTCATCTAATAACTTTTTTTTTTTACAAAGCTCGATGTCAATTTTTTGGCCACAGTCTCAAGAGTATTCACAACTACATTGTATTCGTTCAGTATGGTAATTAAAAGATGGCAGACAATATCTTATTCCTCTAATGTCGGACCCATTGACTGTAATTCACGAATAAATTTATCAAAGTGATTAAAATGTACCTCCAGAGTTTCACTTGATGGCTCGAACTCCATCAATAAAAGATTTTTAAGTATAAGTAACTGGTTAGCTATGCTCTTTTTTTGCGTAGGTATTCATAAGGGAAAGCCATATCTCAAGTGCTGATTCTTTATCCTTGGAACATTCAAGAACGTTGTCTGGAAGTTTCTTGACTAATTGAGACTTGCATTTTCGATCATTTTTCTTCCACTCTGCCAGTTCTTTTCTCTTCTTATTCGTGATTTCAGAACTATCTGCCTCATTAAAAATTACTTTCGTTTGATAATCATCTTGAACTACTTCCAGCAAATTGAGTTCATCAAGCAGTGTTTCCATTTTAAACTTCCATTTATTGAATTTTGAACCATCAAATAATGGAACACGATAACTTTATTCATCTGTCATGGCAGCTAAGAAGGCTTCTTCTAGGATAAATCTTCTAGAGATTAACGTTAATGTTGATACTCGATGTACACAAACAATAATAAATGTTCGTTCATTTTAAAAGACTCTAGACCCATAACCTGAAAAAGTGCCACCACAGGTTTATACTACCAGCATATATATGAAAAATTTACAGATATCATAATAAATAAATGTTAAATTTCTATAACAAAAATGTCATCTAAGCTTTTCAAACCAACTGATTTTTTCTATTAATATTTCTCTTAGCTTTGATACATTGAGTTTGAGCATGTTGTTCAAATGTAATTAAAATCTATATTATATAATTGCAATTAGTTTATGTTCTAAATTAGGATTTGTAAGATAAACAAAAAAGTTAAAAATATATTGATAATCTTTTTTAAACAGTTATTCTAAAAGTAATGGGAATACACTGTGTCTACATTATTGTCTAATGTAAATAACTATTCGCATTTATGCTCACCAAAACATGTGCAATTATTAAATGATAAGTATAGACTTACTGAACTGACTTCTAGTGTAGGAAAACTTAGATTTTTATTTTAGTTATTTAATCTGTAGACTGCTAAATAGCTCAAAAATTACATTTAGGAATTACGAAGTCGTTATTAAATGGTTAACCTCTGATGAGGTTTAACTTGTGGAAACAATTGAAGCGCTGTGATAAAATGCATACCTATGTTAAATAATTACCTAGTGCCTATAATTGACAATACAGGCAGGGTAAATGGTGGCATACAAATGATATATATTATAAATTAGAGTATGATGTTCTCTTCAAGATGATCTAGTTCTCCGTGTATGGTGTATTATTCACAAGAAAGTGTCATACTAATGTAAGGCTTCAATCAAGTAGGTCAAACTATAATGCCTGCAACAAATATAGTGCCTTAAGTAGCGCATTTGGAATGATTGGCAAATAATTTCACTAGAAGCTTGAAATAATATATACATACATTTAAATAAACTCATTATATAATATTGATTTAAAAAGTAAAAAAAGAAAATACAATTTTTTTTTGTTAACATTCCTTAGTTATGAAAAAGACAAATCATAATAAATCCTTAGTTTTTGATGTATATTTTACATCAAACTTTAATAAATAAACATATAAAAGTAATGAATTTATTCTAAATACATTTTAAAACTAGTCTTTTAAGTGTTTCTATAGCCAATTTTTGCTATTTATTTTTCAAAATGTGGTAGAACAAAATGTTTTCATCTTACATGAGATAGCCTACTATGTATATATTTATACATTTTTTTATGTTAATGTATTATTTTACTGAAGTGTTTCCTTATATTTGTTTAGTATTATATATGAATTTGTGTTTCGCTAGGTCTCTGTTATAATCTAATCAATATATTAGATTTATTATTTAATTTTCCTGTAAAATAATATATATTTATAAAAAAAAACCTCACTAAATCTTTTCAAGCATTTATTTATATTGTTTTTGTCCATCTAAGTTGTTTTTAAACTCAATTTTATTTCACATATGAGAGCTTAATTTATTGATTTAAAAAAAAACTTATATGATACAGTATTGATTTTAAATGTCATAAAGGTGCGTTTCTTTCAGTTTACTACTTTAGATATTAGTGCTACTGTATTCGACTTGTTCCTTTGTACTTGGTAAAATAGAGAGTGTGTGTTTTGTCTATTTATGAAATGTGATTGATTATTATGAATAAAAAAAAAAGATACATTTGACTTTATTATCCTGAAAATCATTAAACATATTATTTGTAATAAATTATCCTAGTTACTATTATCACTGAAGTAATTAAAAATTTTACCTGCTACATATAATGTTTACATTTTATATCCTATTTTTAATAAAATCCTAGTCTTTAATTTTTTTTTAACTGATCATTGAGTGTGTCTCATTAGGGTTAGAGTCTTTCCGGTATGTTCACTGTAATGTTCCATTCTTTTTTGTAAATATGAACACACACATTTCATTCAAAATTTATGTATTTAATATTACAAATACAAACCAAACTTGTATAAGTGAGATTGTGCACAGATAGTTAGTTACAATAGTGATAAGTATAAGAGTAGTTAAGACCGGTATGAAACAAATTTTAACTATGTTGTATTGACTTTTCTTTGAGTCTTGTAGAATTATGCTGTTATCTTAGTCTTCCTTTATTGCAGACAATTAAAATTAATAAACAGTAGTGTTTTTTTTGGTTGTGATGGATATTTTATAGCCTAATGGTGTATTGTCATATTTGTTACGTTTAGAATACTGTTCAGAAAATAAATTATTAGTAGCACAGATTTTGGGGCTATTTTATTTGTGCCATTCCAGGTAAACTCCAGTTTTGTACCCGTCCTGCGTCCTTAAGAGACAAGGGGAGGACGTACAAAATAACAACAATAAAAATAAACCAGAAAACTGCAGAATGACCCATATGAACAATGCACAAATAAATATATATTGGTATGTATACATATATGTGAACTGTAAACAGCTGGAAAGTTTCACATAATAATATATCCCCAGGTATTAAAAAATAAAAAGGAATAATTACTAAATGGCAAAAAGGTCATTTTTTAATGCGACAAAATCTTTTGGGCGAAAGGACAGATAAAGCAGGGGTGAATGTCTTGATCATAATTTATTTAAATGAATAAAATAGAAGTTTAAACCAAACCTTATAAGTTTAAATCATTATTGTTATTTTTTATTGAGAACAAACCTAATTATCCAAGGAATGTAAAATAGAGTTCAGCTGCTTTTAATAATCCTCATAAATTACTATCCAGAGATCTTCAGTGAAGATAAACAACCATCAGAGCCTCATTTAATCTCTTTGATCTAGAAAGCATTAATTTTAAATATTAATAACGATTTCTATATATTGAAACTCATAATAAAGAGTTAACGGATATGCTATAAGCAAAAGATTGCGTCAACAATCCAGATCACCTAATATATAATTGTATATGAAAATCTATCCCATTTAACCAGGAATTAAAGTTAATGCAAGGGACTAGTAAACTCTCATCTTTAAATATTGTAAATATTGTAATAAATAAGTATAAAATATTGACCAACAAGAAACAAATTATTAGAACTAAGTTTCCTTCAATATTAATTCTATTATGCCATAAGGCCCTAGATTTTCTTTTTTCTACATTTAAATTCATACATCATCACGTATGTTACAATTTTTAAGTACATATTTCTTTAAAAAATAAGCATATCAATTATCAAAAAAAATCAGAATATTCCATGTCAAATTATTTACCAGGGGTAGATGCAATACTAATATTCGACGTTTAGAAAATTAACATTTAAAGTAATTTAGAAGGTAAATATTATAGATTAAGGTTCAAGTTTTAAATCAATCGGAATCTATATTCTGAAAATTAAATATCTCAATATTTGAAGAAAAGTTCAGATGATTCAAAAGAAAGAAACTAAATAAGGGGATTTTTGATCAATTAATAATAATAATAATAATATTTAGCACCACGTCTTACTACCCATTCGGGTTATACGCTTTATGTACTAATTACTCTAATGGATTAGGAATTGGGAAGGTTGAATTACAGGAAGTGAACCCTCATTTGCGTGGAGGGAGAGTGGAAAACCATTTAGGAAAAACAACCCTCAGTTCACCCGACCGTAATTCGAACCTCGATCTTCCCGTCCTCAGCAGTCAGGCTAAACACGACAAGCGCGTTAGCCAAATACGCCACCGAGGCGGGTTTTTGATCAATTGAATACCATGAAAATGAGAAAGAAAAAACTATATATATTATTTAAAAAAACGTGATAGTATTTTTTATGTTAGGAGCTAGACATTTGTTATAACGAAAAAAAAAAAGATTATTGACCTGCCAACTAGATGAAATGGTAAATTATAAGCTCTAACCATTATAGGTAAGTTACTCTTGATATCAAAAGAAAATAACTTTGGCCTTGCACAGTCCAGAACCCGTGACAATGTTTATGTCTTCAGAGAAGAAAATAATATAAGATTTCAAAGTGGTTTTTTATTTGACTTAATTTCTATATATATTAGTTACTCTTTGAATAAATTATCTCATGTTATGTTTCTTAATTTATATTGTTTAATTGAACAAAGAAGTGGTCCCAGTTAATCTAATTAGTTGTTCCATCCAAGTACGTTCCTTATTTTATAAATTCATATTTCTCCTCACTACAATAAATTTAATATAACTAAAATTAGTGAAGCTTCCAAAGCAAACAAATACTTTAAGTATCTCAATACTAAAGTAAAATTGAGTAAAACCAATGCCAGTTTATGTTTTAACCACCGATGTTTGTGCAATCAAGAATACCTATCTCTGCCAAATTACAATTCAAAAGCTATTAAAACAGGTTATATAAAATCATGAAATATTTTCGACTAACTAGAATTAAACATGAAATTACATTCTTATTTAAGAAAGAACAACATTTTAACTACAAAGGTTACTTTCTACATCTTGGACTTTCTATCTCTTTACATCAATATTGTTGTAACCAGTTATCTATTCATGATGAAACAATAGTTAATACCCTCAAACATTAACATATTATACTTGAACACAAACTTAATAATCTTATTAAAGTGTAAAAACCTATAAAACATAACTTACAAACAAGTCCATAAATTTTATCCCGGAACTGTAGCGTGTCAATCATGTAAAGTTGACAACTACACATAGGCTACGTAAAATTACGAAATAATAATAATAATAATATTGGCAAAATCCAAAAAAGAGTATTAGATTTAAAATATTTAATAATAATATCCTACAGCAAGCCCTACGGCTCCAGAAGTCCAGGGTTCGTTCACCAGTGCTTCAAAAATTTATCTAGGAAGTTGTGGGTCTGAAACAAGGTCAAACTCAGTCTCGTGAGGAAAAATGAGGCTGAATAAAGAAGTACCATCTCAGGTTTAGATTAAGGGCCGTAGGGCTTGCTGTGTTGACCCCCTCTATCCGCCAATGTTGGTGCCAATGTGGTATAGCTCGCTTGTGGTCTCACGCCATGGAGTTATATATTGACAATATTACATTATTTAGCTATGAGCAGTTTTAATCTGCGTACTACTTACATTTTATAATAATACAAATGAGCTAATAATATAAATTATAATAAGGGATTTAACAATCCAACAATTTTATAAGATTTAACTTAGCTTACCTACGATGAAGAGGTCGTGAACCAAAGTACAATATACGTTACACCAAACTATACTTAAATGCATTACTATAACAACTTGATATCTCGCCACCTCACATGGCATTAACCTACCTCCAATTGAGCGATAATTAGTCACAACTTATTGATAACAAGGATACACAACCAATGTCCACACAGAATTAGAATACACTGGAAAATATTGACTATGATATGTTCCCATTCTATTTGCAAACATCTTTACGATCACAATCAAGTTTCACGTAAAGTAGATTACCTCCATATTCAATATAGCACAACAATAAGATAAATACAACCCATTCAACTATATATATATATATATATATAAAAGGATTCGTTCATACAATAATCCGAATAGCATTTGCTTACTCGGGGATTATGAGTTTTACATTGACACATTTTTTATTATTGTTATTTAGTTATGAGCTATGTATAATTAATGAATAAGCTCCATTTACTGGAAACCGTAGAGGTGGTCTTGCAGGTTGTACGAGTGAAAATGTGTGTGTGATCATGGAATTAATAGCTGACCCAGCCAAAATGCAACCAGTGAATTTAGTCTAGGGCACTTGAGAAATAGGCGTAGCCTGGACGAAATCATTAATAAATAAAACCTTTTTGGGACGTATTCGGAACTGTCTCATCATTTTTTTTTAAGATTCCCAATGTTTCCCACTTCAGAAAAATCCGCCATCTTGAAAAAAACCTACCAACGCATGCTTTTCCTCAAAGTTTTATATCTCGAGAACAAAAACTCTTAGAAAGGCCTGACTTGTGTCATTATCTTTTATTTTAACAGTTCTAGAGTAATTTTTTTTATAATTCTCAAATAGATAAATACATAAAAAAAATTGTTTGTTTGGTGAAATTCAATGTATAAACAAGTATTTTAAATGTATAACTTATGAAAATGATTTTAATGTCAAAACGGAATTTAATTATCACCCTCTCACTTTTTAAAAGTAGGCTACTATGAACAAACACGTTTTTTTTACTGTACTTATACTTTGCAGTTTGTACTGAAACATAATAAATAGTCGGGTGATGCGGGAAAACTGTAGGTTTAAGGCTGTTTATGGCCGCTCTGGTTGACGTATGTACATGAATCTGATACACCTTTAAACTCTCTAA
This sequence comes from Timema poppense, assembly GCA_902141375.1. Lineage (NCBI taxonomy): Eukaryota > Metazoa > Arthropoda > Insecta > Phasmatodea > Timematidae > Timema > Timema poppense. Next base: position 10,378 of record CABFOV010008448.1, read on the forward strand.
AACTTTTGTTTGAAGAAAAAAACCTTGTAAAACTACTAACAAACTGTAAAATATACAAAAGTTTAAAAATGTTGATTTTAGAAAACACATTTTTCACCAAATAAACTAGATAAATACATAAAAAAATCGTTTGTTTGGGGAAAAGTTTGTTTTTTTAAACAAAATATTTAAACCTTTGTATTATACAGTCTTGTTAGTAGTCTTACAAGATGTTTCTTGAAACAAAACTTTTATATCTTTTAAATTCGTATCAGATTGATGTTTTGCTTTAGTAAATACGTGAACAACAATGCCCCCCCCCCAAAAAAAACCCTAAGCTTGCAGTGATCCCCCGTAAGCAACCACCGACTGAACCGCTGCCCCGGCAATCGGCCAGACTTTAATTTAAGTCAAAATACGTCTCACCAAAGACCTTTATAATTTAAAATAATATAATTAATCTAACCTCCTTATTTCCTTTCTTGGAGCAATAGGCATAAGCATGAGTGATGGCGGGCTAGAAGATATGTGGAATACCATGTACGCAAAGAACACTGTGGTTCATATGCTTATCGGTCGGCATTACTCCAGAGCTATGAGAGCTCGTCTTCCGATTCAAAAAACAATATTAAGTATAATGTTTCAAGTGTGCCCAGAACGACATCGTGATCTACATAGCCTGGAATATACTTTCTCTGACATATTGGAGGGTTATCTACTTCCTGAAGATGTTATATAAAGTAGAGATGTGCAGTAGGTTTTCACGATCATTGACTTAAAGAGATGCCAACTGCAAGTCACACAGCTAAGCCGTGGCCTCAATATGTTGAAATGGTACATATTTATATTATAGTGGAGCGTGTTGGTGCCTGGAACCTGCACTTATTCTGTGTGAAGAGAATGCTTCCTTATTTCCATGTGGCTGGGCACTTGAACTACGCCAATATTGCGTATATTTACTTACAACGAATCCTTAGCTTACGTGAATCTTCGGGAATATTGGTTGGGGAACCCTACTTTACAAATAAAGAGAACCGACAAGTTTTGGTCCGGGACTTGGATGGATATGATAATCGAACAATGCTGTCCAAGCTGAGGCAAATGCTGATACCTTGCTTTTTTCAAACACAGTGTATAAAGGTAATCTTGGAATAACATCAATGCTGGTAGGAGAAGACACTGTTTCACCCGTACTCCTTTCTGCGGATTCTGAAGGAAACACGTAAATGTTAATACACAGTAACGGCAGAAGAGCAAGGAAATGTTCAACATAACACTACTTCAAGGAGCGTTGGGTTCAACGAAGAAGTATTTGTTGTTCTTGTACGACTTTACTGGGTCCGATACCACTTCGTCCGTGCATAGCAAAGGTAAATCATTACCGTTTGAAACGAGACGAATCATTGAGGTAAAAGGTGACAGTTTTTAATGACAAGTCTTCCTCTCCACAAGAGGTTACTGATAATGGAGAAGAATTTATGTGCGTTTTTTTTTATGGTGGGAAACCAAATGAAAAAATTAATAAGCTACGCTACCAGTTGTACTTTAAAACTGTAGCAAAACAAAAAATTGATGATGCCTTTAAAATGTCAGTCCTACCTCCAACATCTGAAGCTACTAAACAGTACTCATTTCGAGTTTTCTATCAGATACAAGATTGTAAAACTGTTGGATGAAGCCTAGTCATTGGGGTTGGAAGTTTGAAAATAGCCAATACTCCCCGATACCAACTTGGTTAGAACCGGTACCACAAAAGCTGTTATGTTTTGTATCATGTAACTGTAAAACTGGATGTGATCGACAAATCAGTGACAGTCTAAGAAACAGTTTGAAATTTACTTATATGAGTGGCTCTGGCTTTGGATGTTTAAATCGCTTTCCACCGATGGAAGAAGATGAGAGTATCAAAGGTCTACAGAATTCAATTACTGCTCCTGCACATAGCCCATGATAAAGGTAATATTTTTATTTATGTTTATACTTTGTTGTAAGTCACTGTAAAATGTAATGACGAATCTTCATTGTTAATTATTTGTACAATATGTTCTTTAATTTTAAGCTTTATATTTTTAAGCTTTTGAGTAAGAAATTTAGTGTCTTAGATATTAAAAAAAGCAGTTAAATCTTTTAACACTTGAGTTGTATGATGACTTAAGTCACACTTATCAATATTCTTGTGCTATATACCTCAGAAATGTTATCGGTTTTACATAATATATTCTTTTTAAATGTCTTTTTTATTAATTATAATTTTATGTTATCTTCTGGAAAAGAAGAAAATGATTTATAATGACATTTTTTCTAAGAATTTCAACACAATTATATTGCTGTACAAAAAAAACTTCTAAAATAAAACTGTCTGAAATTCAATGTAAAAACAAGTATTTTAAATGTATAAATTATGAAAATGATTTTAATGTCAAAACGGAATTTAATCATCACCATCTCACTTTTTAAAAGTACGTTACTATAAACAAACAATTTCTTTTTTTAATGTACTAATACTTTGCAGTTTGTACTGAAACACAATAAATAGTCGGGTGACGCGGGAAACCTGCAGGTTTAAGGCTGTTTATGGCCGCTGTGGTTCACGTATGTACATGAATTTGATACACCTTTAAACTCTCTAAAACTTTTGTTTGAAGAAAAAAACCTTGCAAAACTACTAACAAACTGTAAAATATACAAAAGTTTAAAAATGTTGATTTTAGAAAACACATTTTTTTTCACCAAATAAACGAGTTTTTTTTCTATGTGTTTATCTATTTGAAAGTTACACAAAAAGCTACTATATAAGAGTTAAAATAGAAGAGAATGTCTTTCTAAGAGTTTCTGTTCTTGAGATTTTTGTTTGTTTTTTGTTAAAGCCTGCTTTGGCGGTGGTTTTTTCAAGACGGTGGATTTTGATGAGGTGTAAAACTTTGAGAATCTTCAAAAAAAAATACGGAGGGACAGTGCCGAAAAGACCCCAAAAGGTTTCATTTTGTTAATAATTGTTTTGTCCAGATTAAAACCAAAATTCATTGTACTAATTCACAAATGTATGTAAAGTACTTTAAAATACTTATCACGAAGTTAACTTTCTCCATCCTTTGGAACACTTGTTTTTACTTACTTCATAAATACAATTAAAATCCAGTATTTCCTGTGTATCTACATCTTCAGCAACACACTTATTAGATTTACTTGAATTTAAGATTATTTCTGTTAGTTCATATGCAGTCGCCTTTTTATTGTACTAAAATCTCTTATCACAGGAGATTGTGACAAAAAAAATGTCCCACCTCCTTAATTACAAACTATATTTACATTCAATTCGAGTAATAAAACATATATTAATTACTTTTATTTGTTGATATACATTATACGTGATCTGTGCCAACATTTAATTTAATAATGTTAACCTCCCAAATAAAGGAACCTTGAACTTTCTTAAACATGCTAAAACTCCAGAAGATGATTAGAAAATATACATATATTTTGGTCTTACCTGTGTATAAAACAATAATATTCATTTTTACCAAATATCAAAATAAGAACATTTTGTTTATTTAGCAATGAATACAACGAGCGCTCGTTGTATCGTAATCTTCAGTGGCTACAATGTGAACTAGTCAGCTAAGTTCCAAATTACGCTACGAGAATGCGCCTCTATCACAGATTGATATAATTATCCTTCTCTTGGTTCTTATTTTCCTAAGCGCGATGCTCAAGCATTATTATTCTAATATTTCAAATCATTATGTCAAAAAACAGCTGATTTTGTGTTATTTTTATGTTCAACAAATTTAACTGCTTATTTTCTGGTAATCTCATTTTAATTTTAAATTATCAATATAGTTTTAAACAAGCATTTCTTTGAAGTGGATTTTTCTTTGTTTTTGGAAGATTTATTCTTGGAAATTAGAACGTTTTCAAACGACGGGAGACGGAAGTGACCCGGAGAATTCAAAATAAGACACAAGGCTTTGAAATATCATCTCGAGAGAGAATGACGTGATTCTTGTCTACGGAGCTGTGGATTGAAGGAACTACTAGTGAGGAGGACGCTGCACCTTAGGAAATGATTAATAGTCTCAAGATCGAGGAATAGACATAAAAGAAGGTGAGAGTTGTCTATTATCGTTTTATATAAATCACTCCAATACCAAATCTCAAGAATTATTCCAGGTATTTTCTCAAGAAGACTTTATTTTTTATTCTTGTAACGTCAAATTTAATAAACAATTTCATCTAACAAAATCAACAACCATCGGCGAGCCAGCATATATGAAATGAATACACATGAATACATTTAGTTCAAAGTGTCCGTTAATCAAGGAAATTACACTTCAAAAATAATTAACCATAATATTGTTTAATTTTTCAATATCCCAATTTTTTGGCATTTTGTCCTTCATGGAAACATAATATAAAGACTTTACATCTTCTAAATTATAACATAATATATTTTATTATTTTAAAGAATGTTCCATTTTTTATAGTCTAGTTTTCAACAATATAGATTAATTAGTTTTTTTTGCCTAGTAAGATATTACCATAGATTGTATATATTGTTTTCTGTAAGATTATATTATTGGTTGTTAACCCCAGAGTGTAACTGGAGCTTCACAGGGGGGCTAGAAGGGGATTCTATAGACTACTGAAAATATAAGACAAGCAAGTGACACATTATTAGTTTTTATTTCTTTATTAAATGTTAACCCTCTTACACGGTTTGTTCTCAAGGTAACATATTTATTTTCATTGTTGAAGATATTTTGTTTGTTGTTGAAAATTGTCTGTATTTTCATTGTTGAGATCCATAGCTAGTTGTGGGGAATTGTGATTGTTGGCCCTGATGGTCAAAGTTAAGGTGTAAACATCCAACCTCCTCCCCCCCAATACCCCAATACCCAATTTATTGATATCTTATCACGCCATAGTAAATAAAAATAATAATAAGAACATATTGGTGCATGATTAATTAGGGCTACTAAAGACAAATCAAAATCAAAAATAAATGACAAGACAGAGCCGTGAAGTAAGAAAAAAGACCTCCCAAACAGGGAATCCTACCAAAAAAAGACACAAGTCGAAATTTTGGTTGGTTTTCATAGACTTTTTAACTTTGCTTGGTGACTTCTATAAAATATATACAGTCAAAGCCATTTTGAATCACACTCAAATAAAATCTAATCTCTTAATGTTTCTTATTCGTCTAGTATTGAAAACAAACTTGTTCTCTTTTTGAGTGTGAAACAAATTCTATAAATGTCAATGACCCATCTTCGAAGAAATGGATTTAATATTTCGTCCTAATTAGATGTATACATTCCTCTTCATATTGGTTATTTCCTACTCAGTAGCGTACGCAGGATTGCGAAGTAGGGAGGGCTCAATGAGTGTTTGGGAGGAGTTCCCTCCAAGCCCTGGAGGCAAATTTTTGGTGCCATTATGTACATCTAGAAAATGTTTGGAAGTTCTTTTAGTGGTATCTTCTAACTTGATCATCAATATTAAAAAAAAAAAATCTTACAAAGAAACGCTGGCACTGAAAATTATGTAAGGTGTAAATACTACTGACCAAAGAATAATATTTTCAGAGCGTGAAGATATCCCACTTTCAATAGCCCCCACTCCTATGATATAAATATACTTGGTGGTTGATATAAATACTATTTCTGATCGCCTGATATTTTATTTGCTCACAATGTTTAACTGGACATAACCCCATTTTATTTTCACTTCATATCTGCTTGGATATCGGGGCATTCCCAAACTACGGTAAGGGGCCTCAAGCCCCCTCATGGGTACGCTACTGTCTCTACTACTGCATTACAGACCTATCTATCATTTTCCCGAGATAGTAAACTAAGTAATAGACCCATCAGTGAAACAATTTATAGCTTTCCTTCAAATAGTACATAACTCAGTTCACAGATCGCTCTGTCAGTTGTTTGTGGAGTTCTGACCAGGAAACGAATTAAGTCTTCGGCTGTACTAGGAGACTAGGAAACTATTAAGAGGTTATTTGGATTGAATATTAATTAAATAATAAATGGTTTTATAGTCTCTAACCGGCCTATGTACAAGGGCTCCGGAATAGAGGGGGGTGGGGAGCTTGAGCCCCCTTATTTTTATATTTAGGGCTGGGACTATCGTAAGGACCCCCCAGCCCCCATTATATTTTTCAAGTAAATTCGAAACCCATGTTTAAAACATACATCTATTACCATCAGCTTAGAAGTAATAAAGACATGGATTTATAATTAATTTAATAGAAAATTGAAATGCCTTAATTTTGCAGTTTATTATTCTCATACGAAAAAAAAGTTACTTTATAGATTCCCCGTGCGACGAAGTGCTACCTCAGCTAAACACTAAACACATTACAATACACGTTAACTCCTATTATTACATGCTATTAATAAAGTCTTGGACCAAAGGAAGATGTGATACATCCTTTTGTTCCCATTAACTTCCACAAAACCTTCTTCTTGGCTTCCACTGCGGCTTCATTTCTAAGCTAATTCGAAGTTATTATTTAAAGGTGAATGTAACTTGAGACATATTAAAAACCAGAGATATAGTTTTTCATAGTATTGATTTTAATGTAGATGTTTTAAATTGTTTAATGACATTTGAAAACTGACTTCTCTAAAAGGGAATAACAGTACATCGTGAATCAGAGAACAACTGATTAAAGCTCAGTTGTCCAAAAATAAGTTACAGTACATCGTTGATCCGAGCTGAACTGACCGAACTGACTGACTGGGTTGAACTAGTGATGGGTAGAATCCGATGAATAGAATCGATTCATTAGATTATTCTGAATAATCGATTCATTCGATTCTTTCAAAATCATTCGAATGAGAAAAACATTCGGATGAAAACAGTAGCTGACTTGACGCGAGCTGGCCGATTCATTCTCTTACCCAACCCTTGCCAGAAGTGCTGAGGAAAATCGACCATATGATTATGAATGTTTCCAGGCAATCTCTATACAGATTGTTATACTACAGATTATTCGCGCCTCTCTTTGGGCGTCGATTGTAATAATATGTGATCAATCACCCCGCTTTGGGCGTCGATTGAAACACTACGGATTAATTCCTTGATATATGCTGTGATGTTTTATAGGTTGTCTATAGCTCCGTGATCGAGCGCCTATCACCACTGTACGGAAAATATACCGTTTAATCAGCTGTCTATAGCTCCGTGTTCGAGCACTAATTAAATTGGTATATTAATATAATTAAAGAAAGAGAAATGTTTATGGCTGTTATTTCACATACGGTTTATTTAAATTACATTTGTAAATTAGTTGTACATATTTCAATTAAATGTTTTATATTATTGCACATTTGTGATACTGATGTGATTTATATTTTATAACGTGTTAGACGGACTTGTGCGTGAGCGAGATCTCGGTTTAGATGTTTGGTCCCGGAGATCATCCACATCATGCCTTAAACATACGCACAATGGTTTATATATAACATACCCCTTGCCTTTCTCACCCCTTTCCAACAGTGTAAAATCCAACTAATAGAAAGTGTCCTGGCGACAGGTTTTGTGAAGGCTAGCTTCTTATTATCTGCCAAATACTATGAAGCTGTTCCCTTTAACAAGAAACAACGTAGATATTCTTTTACCAGGAAAGATGGTATAAAAAATATACTTTAGGGGCTACATCCCCTTTTCACATAGTCTCTGAGAAGCGCGTGTTTCTTCATTGATGAATCTTAAAAGGATACTCTACCTATATTACTTTAAATAAAATTTACCTTCATCCATGACTTTTTACATAGTTTAGATTAATCCAAACCAATACATTACAATTACCCCCCATTTGCTTATATCATAAATGAATTCAACGAATTTAATGAATTTTGATAGAAGAAAATCCTATACTGTGCAAGAGTTATGTCATATTTAACATTAAATCATTCTTAAAACTAAACATATATAATGTTGTGGAGTGTAAGTTACATAAATTGTGCATGTGTCTAAACATTGATTACAATTTACCTATATAATACAAAAGTTATGATATATTATTTATCCGTTGTCACATTTGAATAATTTTATTGTTCAGTCTTCTTGATGAATATACGGAAATAAAGAATTTCCTGCTTAATGTTTAATTTTATTTTCTTTATTTATTTTCTTAATTTCTCTGAAAATTTGTAGCACTCGTTGTTCTGTTCTTAAAATGTTATATTCACATACAAATTAAAAAAAAAAAGATTGTTTTGGTTGAATAATCAACTTTGTATTTAAGTTTAGGTAATTAAATTTAATAAATACAAGAATAATTTGATAATCTTGAAAATTAATATAAATCTATAGCTGAAGTACCAAAAAGTATCTTAAATTCAATTTAAATTTTAAATCATTGTAATAAAATATAAATATTAAAATAATTTTTATAAAATGTTAAATATAATCATCATTAAATCAATTATTTCTATAAAACTCAAATCTTTATGTGTGCTATTAATTATCCAATCAATCACTGTTTACCAAATTCTCTACGATAAACATTTGTAGTACAACATAAATTTAATTATAAATTTATTTAATTAAACTGTTCTTATTAAAATTCATTTGACGTACTCTTAATATTCATAGCTACCTTAAATCTACTTGAAAAATGGGTCAAGTTTCTCACATATTTGTTTAACTTTTGATTGATTTGATTAATGTTTGTTTATTTATTAATGTGACCTCATTTAATTTCTTTAACCATAGAATCATTAATTGCTTGCCAATAAGTAAGGCATATTACATTATTACACTTTCATTCAATTAATGTTAACCTCAGTTATTACATTAATAAATTTTTGGTCAATTAATATCAGTTATTACATTATTACATTTTCAATCAATTAATCTTAACATCAGTTCTTACATCATTACATTCATAGTCAATTAATCTTAACATCAGTTATTATATTATTATATTCTCAATAAATTAATATTGACATCAATTATTACATTATTACATTATCAGTTGATTAATATTAACATTAGTTATTACATAGTTAGTTACATTCTCAGTCAATTATTATTAAAATCAGTTGTTTTTTTTATAATATTTTGTTGTTTGCGAACCCTGGTTCTTTATTCAAGGTCAAACTACCCTTTTACATTCTTTTACCTTGCTAGTGACACAGTTGTCAAACCCTTCTACCTTACTTCTTTCTTTTTCTACCCTTTGTATTGTCAACCTGTTTTGGTGTGAGCTACAAAAACATAAGATATACAATTTTAACCTCACCTTATTTTGTGTAAAATAATTGAAATTGACATAAAACAATCTTGGATTCTTAAAGTACACTTGAAATTAGTATGAAATCATATGTCACACTACTGTGAAATATTGAAAATCATTTTCCCCATTATAATTGAGCAATTATTTTCTCATTAGTGAAAACATCTTTTAATTGCATATTTCTCTTGATCAAAACATTTAAATATTTACTATTTGCCTTAGGTATTTAAATAAAATGAAATCATAATTGAAAATCTGTTACTATAGCATAATTAGGTACAACACTCTAATTCGTTCTCATTATCCTTGTTGATACATCAATATTACATCACGCAATCACAGAATACCCTTTTACACCTCTTAATATTCTCCTCCATATCTATCAATTTCAATGTGGATTCTACCGTTGCATAATATTACATCGTGGGAAACTTAGGTCTTTGCCTCATTATCATAATTGCTGACATCTTTCTATGTTGTGAATACCTGCTATCTTATTCTTGGTGGTTCGTTGACTCACCAGAACAATGAAATTATTAATCATGGCTTGCCTATAGCTAAGTCCATGCCTTAATATTAACTCAACTTAATTCCTCGANTATGTTGTGAATACCTGCTATCTTATTCTTGGTGGTTCGTTGACTCACCAGAACAATGAAATTATTAATCATGGCTTGCCTATAGCTAAGTCCATGCCTTAATATTAACTCAACTTAATTCCTCGACCAATACACTTTAATTCCTCGACGCTGCTAGATGCCCTCAGGTCATATTTAAACTCATTACGACGCTTACATATCTTAATACCTTATCTCTCTTAACTTCTCAACTAATACATCTTAATTCTCGACGCTGCTAGATGCCCTCAGGTAATATTTAAACTCATTACGACGATTGCATATCTTGATGAACTTCATCTCCTCAATATACCTCAACTAATACGCCTTAATGTCTCTATTTGAAAAAAATGCTTTTAAACAAGACACTATTGGCCTCTTTTTTTCCACTCACCTCAACTTACTGTAATACTGTACTCAAGTGCATATCTAAATTAATTTCTTTAGATATCTTAAATCTTATCCTTTAGTTCATCAACTTATTCTGTGAATATTTTAATCAATATCGTTGAATTTATTGAAATGTAATTAATTATATTAAAATAACCCCCCACACATAATTTAAGATTCATATCTTAGTTATCATTAACAAAATGCAGCATTGTGAATTAATATATTTATTCTGATTTCCAAGATCGTCTATTAATTAATCAAACTATCTAATTTTATCTTAAACTGAAACTATTTAACTTTTATAAATTTAAAATTATCTTTTGTATTTACTAACATAAATAGTTGACAATATGTATCCAACACCTCACCAACCTTTCTATCTGATGTTTACCCTTTGCATGCTTCCCAAGGGACCATGCCACCGTCTTATTTGTTCTCCTCTTAATAAATTTATATAATTTCCTGTAACTATTTGAAATCCAAATTAAATTTATATGATTCGTAAAGAATATATATTTTTTAAACTTGATTTCACGTTTGTATATACATCGGGTTCGACTCTAAGTCATAAAGAAATATTGTTGTTATTATTCTGCGTAGTTCCTTCAAGTAACTGTCGTTGTAAATTTCAAATGACGTTCTACTTTTTTGAGTACAGGTTGTGTTCTTTTATGTTGTTGCCTTCCCAAACAAAAGTGGTCACTTGCAACATTATTTCGAACAATAGATTCTGTTGACAACTAGTTTTATAGTGTACATGATAATAATAAAAATCTTTTACCTTTTACAAAATAAATAAATAAATAAATAGTGTCACTCTTCAAAGTGAGGATTTGTTGATGGCTTCCTTTGAATCTCTATTTTAGGGTTGACTTACAAATACGCAGCACTGTCTTACTTTTCCTTATTTTTTTTAGTTTATTCTAACAACTACGTACTTCCTCTTTCTTTAGAGAATACACACTGTTGAATGTTTACTTAGAATTCATATATTTAACATTTTTTAATACGTCTAAATAATTGTAGTTACCCTTATTTTACTTATTTAAAATTTAAATCTTTAATGAAACTTCTGATTTCTACATTTAAATGATCCGAACTTTAAACGCTTTACTGCCTCCTGGATCAAATATTTTATGTGAGACATACTCATTTAAATTTGAGGTCCATATAACTGAAAATATTAGTAAAAAATTAAAATTTGGATTAGTGGTTATTAATCTTGGATAACCTGCATTGTTAATTCTATTAATTTGATTATCACTCGAATTTATTTGCCTTGAAGGTCCTTGGTTCCTGTCCTGTCGATACTCTATACTAGGATGTGGATATCTTCTATTTTGCTCTGGCGTTGGATAATTATTGAGATATCTCTGCCTATCTTGTCCATCAATAATCTCTCTGATTTGAGGGTTATACGATTGTCAAGGCCAATCAATATTATACCCGTTTGATTGATCATTAATTTCTTGATTTCTTTGATGGTTTTCAACCACAAAATCGGTGAACTTATTATCTAATGTTTATACTGCCTTGTTAACGATCCCATATATCTGTTCTTTAATTTAAATTTTATTCGCGTCTTGCTGAGAATCATCTACTGATTTAACCTCATTTATTTCTTTTTTAAGGTTGTGTTGGACTACCTCGACATTATTTTTTGTGTGTTCTACCTGAAGGTCCAGATTACCAACTTTAATTTCTACTTCCTTTAGCCCTTTAATTAATTATTGTTCTACTGTTTCTATTTCATTTTCATTATCCGTAATCTGTTCCATTAATTTGAATTGCCCTAAGTTTTGATGAACTGCCTCTACCTGTTCAAATTTTTGCTCTAAATGACCAAATCTCCGCTCACAAACCTCCTTACTTAACTCTATTTTAGTACTTAGTTCTTTATTGATTGGTTCAAGTTTAGTGTTATTTGTATCTAATTTCTGATGAATTGTATCTATTATTTCCTGGCTACTTTTATCTATTTTCTGATTAATTGCATCTATTATTTCCTGTTTAGTTTCTGCCACCATTTACTGTTACATTTTCATAAATTGATTTAAATCTACTACGGGTTGCTCAATTTTTTGTTCCCTATTCTTTTCTAGCCCTTCCTCATCCACTATAAAATCTCTTTGTGTATCTTTTTCTCCCCTATCTTCTCTCTCTACCTCTGTTAATGACCCTTTATTGTCCTGCTCACTTTCTTTGTCTTGTTCACTTTCTCTGTTCTGCTCACTTTCTCTTTTTTCCTCATCTGATTTTTCTAAAACTAACTGATGTCTAGGTCTATTTTCATGTTCTATCTCATCAGAGCAGCTAGTAGCGTCACTATTATCATTTTAATCTGCCATTTTCCATTCCAAAATTTACCAAAATTAATAATTATAAAATATTAAAACAAAGTTATTTAAATCCAATTAATTAAATTAAAAAATTATATATATAAATTTATCTAAGGCTTATCTGACTAATTTGATGTCTTCAGTCAGCTTGTTACACCTCAGTACGATGTTCGTCGCTAGTGTGCCTTGTAGTGTGCCGTGCGTAGAACGTCTGTTTCACCACGGTTCTCGGATGGATGTAAATCGTCGGTGTTCCTCGTTGTGTGCCGTGCGTGGAACGTCTGTTTCACCACGGTTCTTGGATTGATGTTCGTCGTTGGTGTGCCGTGTGACCTTCAGTCGGTGGAGTCTCTTTCTTGTCTCGGGTTTGAGGATTCGCGTCGCGGCTGGGCGCCAATTTTTATACTACGGATTATTTGCGTCTCTCTTTGGGCGTCGATCGTAATAATATGTGATCAATCACCCCGCTTTGGGCGTCGATTGAAACACTACGGATTAATTCCTTGATATATGCTGTGAT
>CABFOV010008449.1:0-18226 GCA_902141375.1 Timema poppense
ATTGGCGCACAACGTGGGGCATCCAGTATTCAGTACTTTACAATTGACGTCACAACGCGGGGCATCTTTTCACACCGTTACAGCAGTTCATGGCCTAATTAGGCCTTTAACCCCACTTAATGGCCTCATATTCTCTTTGTAGTTTTACATTCTCTATTTAACCTTTTTGCTAGTCATGTCTAAGCTTGACCTTATAATACTCTTTTTCATGTCTGTATTTATTACCCCTTAGACGGGTACCTTGAGATCCATGGTAACAACGCTTTGTGTTCCAATGTATACCTTTCTTTCAACATTTAATAAAGAGGGCATTTCTGGGGATCTATGTTTATGACAGTGCTGTCCTAATTAGGACATATTTGTCCCTAATGCAAGAGATATCTTATGCAGCCCCAACCAGTGGCCTTGATGTTTACACAGTTTGTAAACCAAAGTATAACAGCTAGGAATTAATTGACTATGGCCGCCTAGTTCCCGGAATATGTATTTATGCGGGACACTTAGAGCTATATGAGTTATCTTTGGTATTAATAAGTCAATAAATATATCTTTAGTAACTATATATTTTCTACCTTGCCTTTTATAGCATTGAACTAAACATGTTAAGTCATAGTAGACAGTTTAAAATCCTTGAAACTGAAAGTAATCTTGATTCTCTTGTTAAAGAGTAATATTACTAAATGTAAACCGCTTAACGTTGCTCATGAGATTAATAGTAATATTGTCTCACAATGCTCTATTAAAATTTGGTAACTAAATAAGGCATTTTGTAACCTGCCTGTTACATTAATCATCAAAAATTATTTTTTCAACTACATTGTATACCTTTTTTTATTTTGTTGTATGATCAGAAAAAGCACCACAACACCCCTTCATGGGAATTATTTTTATATGTAGCATATTATCTATTTGATAAATTGTTATATGCCTTGTACTTGTTCTTTCTATCATTATGTAACACCCTTAAATTAAAGCGAGTTCAATAGAATAGGATTTTTTCCAACAAAAGAATGCCCTATTTGTAAAGTTGGTATTATTAATTCGGATCACCTTCTAGTTTGCGATGGTTTGGATACAGAATCACAGAGGCATGGTAATATTTTTAAATTGTATTGGGATGCCAGAAATTGTATGGTATGATTCCGAAATGTTTAACTTTTATATAATTGTAATATTTGGTTTTGTATTTTATGTATTCTGTAAGTATACAGTGGCGTAGCTAGAGTGTGTGCCTCCCGGGGTGGCCCCTGAGTTTTCCGCCCCTCTCAAACCACAAAATGCTTCAACAAAAGGTCAAAACAACGTATTGGAGGGGGGGGGATACACCATGTTTATTATTGAAGAAAACAATATAAAAACTACAATTTTTTTATTTTATTTTTTATTTTATTTTTAGTAAATTTGTCGAAGATATTGTTGAGGTTTATTTCATCTGTCAGCTACTGTTATATAGACAGTATGGCAAGATTTCTTAACCTCAAGGTAGTATTTGTAGATCTTAAATAATTCTTGATTAGTTTTAATTTAGAAACAATCCGTTCACAAGTAGCAACACCAACAGTAATTGTGAGGGAGATTCGTGGTAGTATTACATACAATATTTGGAACTGGGTTTCCAAAAATATTTTTCAATAAACTGAAAATGTTCATGGTAACCTTCCTGCCACGCGTCTGTTTCGTCTTGCGTAGCAACAATAGCAATAAAACTCTGAAGTATTTTTCTCTCAACGAGGAGCTCTTCCTTATTAATGTCATCACAATCATTATTTGACTGACAACAGTTTTTTCATTCAAAAGATTCGATGGAGTGAAGAAGGTATATTTCTCTGCAAGAACATGAAGTCGTTAAAATCTGAGAGTAATTTCCTGGATCACTCTGTCCAACGAAGAAAACATTTCTCTCAATTTAGTTTCGTATGCCAATTCATCATCTCATGATTCTTCACCAGCCATCGGTATTTTTCTTTTTATATCGACGTTGACGCCCCATGACTATCCCAAGATCATCACATATTTCTTTGGCATAGGCTTTTGAATTGTTAACTAGCTCATCCCTATTTTCAGTTAAAAATCTTTTTAAAGTCTCTTATTTTATATCAAATTTTTGTATGTTCAAATCTTTGTTCGGAGGTAATCCTATGGTTAATTTTTAGGATGGATTCTCACGGGCCAAGAAAGCACAGAAAGGGAACCAATTGTAACGCACCAATCATCAAGCTAGAATCTTACCTGGTAACTGTATTTTTTTTCTTCGTCAATTAACTGTTCTAAAGCACTTAACATTTTCGATTTTTTTTACAACACTCACAGCTTCTCCCCTTGCACTCCATCGAGTTTCTACTACGCGCTTGACACTTTGACCAATGACTAAAGACCGAATATCCTGGCGATAGTTCGAGGAAGAAAAAAATGCAACAAAAAAAACGCTCCACAGTTCCAAAAAATCAACAGAATTCACAGCAATAGAAGATGCATGCACGCACACCCACCAAATTTAGCGTGTCATCTGTGCATGCAACAAATTCTGCTTTTATATTAAATTCCTTGATACGTCTCTAAACGCCAGTGTGTTGACCAACCATCATAGCAGCATTATCATATATCTGTCCTCTACAATTTTGAGTATCAATTCTGTTTTTGTTAATTTTAACAAAATCATATTTGAAATATTATCAGTGGTTTTACCCTTTGTTTAAATGAAATCAACAAATGATTCCAATACCTTCGCTTTATTTCCATCGATCATAACGTAGTGATAAATTTGGCTCGTTTGAACCCTATGAGAAATATCAGGAGTGTTGTCGAATATCATAGAAAAGTACTTGGCTTCTTTTACTTGCTCAATAATTTTGCTTCTTAGTTTTTCTCCCCAAATGTTTATAATCTTGTTCTTGATAGTAGGTTGTTATCTCTCGCTTGCGGCTTCGGGGGTAACTGGTTGATGTCGTGACGATGGCAACGTTGTGTTAGGACACGTGTGGGTAGGGATAGTAAAAAGGTCGATGAGAGTGTCCCGGCAACGTTAGTCACGAGGAGGACAGGAGGATGTTCCGACAACGTGGGTCGCGGTGGGACATAAGGAAGTTCTGAGGTGTGGTGGTGGGGTGCTGGTCCTAGCAACGTGAGTTGGAGTGGGAAAGTAGGGTAATTGTCCCGGCAACTTTAGTCGCGGTGTGAGGTAGGATGAAGTCCCGGCAACGTTAGTCGCGGGGGAGGTAGGATGATGGCAAAAGCAGAGGGAGGGTTGAAACAATATTGCTCTTTCGAAACATAAGACAATTTAATAACTCTTTCAAACAGGTGGCGCACCCAGGTTGGGTAGCCACTCTCCGACTGACTCTGACACCGTTCAGCTGTTGCCCGACTCAGAATATCTACCTTGACATTTACGCCAAGCTAGGTCATCTGAGAAAGGGCTGATTTCCTGTTTGAGTACGAGTCATTGTCATGACTCTTAACCTCGCGAATGAACTTATTTACCTGATGAAATGAAACTGATGAAATGAGCCTGCAGGATACTACAGGTGGTTGATTGTGTTGCAGAAACGCCAAGCTAGGTCACCTGTGAAAGGGCTAATCTTATGTTCGAGTATAGTCACTGTCGTGACTCCTGACCTCGTGATTTAATTTTAATACCATGTACAAAACATTTGTATAATTAACTAACATTTTGAGGTGAAATTGGTGATAATGAATTAATGCGCTGGGTCTCGGGATTTGGGGAGGATTTTCTTGACTGGGATGGGGGAAGGTTGTATAAGGTATGATAATGAGATGTTGATGTTCCATGAGTCGGTTTCCGGGAAGAGGATCGAAAGGTTTGACTAGACTGTAGGGATTAGGTTTGACGCGGATGGTTACATTTCCATTCCCCATCTGGGGCTGACAGTGGCGCCAGGATTATCCTCTGACTCGTAGAGAACCTAGTCGGTTATCCCAGTGGAGTCCGGCGGTGGCAAAGGTAATAAAGAGTTGCTTGTTGGGGTAGGATTTTCTTTCCTTGGGATTAGGAGTGAGGTGGATACATTTCCATTCACCATCTGGGGCCACCCCCGGCGCCAGGATTATCCTCTGGATAGTAGACAACCTTGACGGTTATCCCAGTGGCATCCGGCCGTGACTAAGGTAGTAATGTTATGAAATGAGCGATTGGTGAGTGGTGATTCAGAATAGTTAAGTGGAGTGTTGTCGACGGTCAGCTGTCATTCCGGCGAAGTTTATTGTCGCAAGTGGGTTAGTTATTAATTCTACAAACAATGCTAAGTCTAGTAATAGTATATATATATATATATATATATACTATTACTAGACTTAGCATATATATATATTCTCTTGGTTTTTGTATTTTGTAATTTTTTTTCAGGCTATAATAGACACTTAATTTGTTAGTGTTAAAGCACAATTACGCCATCCTGGGTTGTTTGTAGAACCTTTCTTCTGCAGGGTCGTAGCGTCCTAAGTCCCTGACTATCTCATTTGTGTGTGTGTGTGTGTGTGTCTGCTCGTATAGTCTCTTGTTGCAGTCTTTGTAAATCTCCTGAAGCTGCCTACAGTTTGTCGTCGCGTGTAAGTCTGTGGTTCTAGTGCACCAAGGTGCCCCAGTGATTGTTCTCAGTATCTTGTTTTGTGTTGTTTGAAATTTTTTTGTGTGAGTATTAGCCCTATAACTCCATGCTTGACAGTTAAATAATATTATCGGTTGGATCACTGCTTTATATAGAATTGTTTTTGTGTGGATGGTTAACTCCCTGCCCTCTAGTAGTGGATATAGTTGGACGAACCTGCCTGTTGCTTTCTGATTAATGTCCTCTATGTGTTTCCTCCAAGTTAATTTAGAATCAATTGTGACTCCTAAGTATTTTGTTTCTGTTTTTACGGGAATTTCCGTATCGAATAGTGTGAGTGGGGGTGGTAGATGTTTCCTTCCCCGGGCTATGATTATGGCAGCGGATTTGGCAGCGTTGACCTTGATCCGCCAGCTTGTGAGCCAGTCTTGCAAGTTAACCAGTTATCTCTGCATCACAAGACTGGCATAGTTGATATTTTGTTGATGGTGTAGATCATGGTGTCGTCTGCAAAAAGTCTGACCTTGGTTTGAGCGTGTATTGGAATGTCGGAAATGTATATGTTGTACAGGTGTGGTGAGAGTGAAGATCCCTGGGGCACCCCTGCTTTTATAGCGTGTGTGTTGGATTTGGCGCCCTCCATCACCACGTGGAACCTTCTCCGCGTTAGGAAACTGGCGACGGTATGGATGATCCATTGGGGGTAACCAAGTTTTATTAATTTTTGTACGAGGCCTATATGCCAAACTTTGTCGAAAGCTTTTTCGACATCTAAGAATATCGGTACTATTGACTTTTTCTGAGAGAAAGCTTCTGTTGCATCTTCGATTAAATTTAGAACTGGGTATATAGTGAAATGTTTTTCCCTAAATCCGAATTGAAGTTTGGGGATGATATTACGGGTTTCACTGAAGTGGTTTAATCTTTTTTAAATTAATTTTTCGAATACTTTGCTGAGGGAGTCGAGGAGACTTATGGGCCGTCTGTTTTGAGGAAACATTGGGTTCTTTCCAGGTTTGGGTAGTGTTATCACTCTCGCCAATTTCCACACATCGTGGAAGTGACACAGTGAGAGTAGGACGTTGAGAATGTGTAATAGCGTTAGTGTTGCTTTAGGCGGAAATTGTTGAATTGTTTCGTTTAGCAGTCGGTCGTGGCCTGGCGCTTTCTTTTCTGGGAGGTATTTTATTGTGTTGTTTAGTTCTTCTAATATTACTGTGTCTGCCTGTGACATAATAGTTCTGCTTAGATATTCCCTTACAGATCTCTTAGCATCCCTAACAAAATCGGGGTCTTTGGGGTTGTCGTTGGGTGTAAATTGTTTCTCTAACGTCACGGCTATGGCTTCCTCTTTCTCCGAGCTTAGTGTAGGCCATGCCCGTTCTCGCCGTATATAGCTGGGACTGATCTATTTTTATTGGATCTTAATTTTTTTGTGATTTTTCAGGTTTTGCTGGAATCTAGCGCTGCGTCTGTGACATAGATGTTCCAGTCGTTTTTTTAATTTCCTTTACTTTAAGCCTTACCCGTGCCCTTAGTCTATTGTATGTTTACCTATGGTTTGGGGTCCTGTACCTCTGACAATCTCTCCTCGCCTCTCTTTTCTGAGCTATCAGAAAGTCAAGGTCCGGATGCTGGGGTCTTAGGTCATGTTTTATTAATTCAACTGTTGTGTTGGTTTTGTAGGCCTCCTGTACCGTGTTGGTAAATATTTCCAGTGTTGCGTCTGCTTCCTCTGTTGTGTGATGTCAATGCGCTCTGGTAGCGTGTTGGTGAGAGAACTTTTAAAACCTTCCCAGTCGCTCGTGGATATAAGTCTTTTTAGCCCTTTTATTTCTATTTTTGTGTTTATGGTGATCTCGCACAACACGGGGTTGTGGTCGGAGTCCAGCTCCTTTAGTACTGTTAGCTCCTCCGACGTCACTCCCATGTTGGTCAAGAACACATCTATTATATCTGGTCTGTGTAGTGGGTTTGATGGGTAATAAGTGGGTTCGCCAGGCCCTACTACTAAGTAATCGTTTCTGTCTGCGTGTTCGTTGAGTGTTCTCCCGTCCCTATTTGTTAACCTGCTGTTCCAGTTTGGGTGTTTAATGTTTAAGTCCCCTGCTAAGAAGATTGTCTCGGAGTGTATGAATGAGTTTAAGTCGTGTTCCAGTATCGTCTTCGTCGGTGGTTTATATATGGCCGCAAATAGGATACTCCCGCTCTTGGAATTTACTTGCACTAGTGCTGCTTCTAGGTTTTGAAGGTTATTGAAAATACGACGGTAGTGTGGAGTATTATTTCTGATGAAGACTGCAGTTACCCCTCCCCTGCCGTTGGGACGGTCGCTCCTGTATATCTCGTACCCGTAGGGATATATTTTTGTTTTTGGGTCCAAGCGGGTTTCGTTTATTATTATCATCACCGCGTCTTACTACCCGTTCGGGTTATACGCACTTACGCTAATCAGTAGCGGATTTAGGCTTAGGCCCGTGAGGCCCGGGCCTAGGGCGGCAAATTTTGAGAGGCGCCAACGAATTGTTCTGGAGAAAGATCATTTTCCACTCTGAAAAGAGTGAAAAGATATTTGCGTGCAAGTATGAAACAAGACAGACTAAATGCACTTGCATTACTAACCATTGAAGCACAATTGGTTCAAGAAATTAAGTATGAGGAGGTCATTGATATTTTCGCACGGACGAAAGCAAGAAAAAAATTTATTATATGATTAATCAGATAAAAATAATTTATATTTTAATTACAAGCAATTTATTATTAATTCTATATTTAATTGTTATGTTAAAAAAATAAATGTTTAATTTATACCTGAATTAGATTTCTTATTATTATTGTTATTATTTTCATTATTTTATACACACACACATATATGTACATATATGTTTATATATATATACTGTTACAAAAAAAAAAGGGCGCCATATCGTCTCGGGCCAAGGGCGTCCTCAAACCTAAATCCGCTACTGACGCTAATGTGTAATGGTAGGGTGATTGTGAGATGAAATGGAGGACCTACAGTTTAACGTGGCATCCGAACCACGGTGGAGGCCTGGCATTCCCCACATTCACAATATGTCTTGTCAGAGGTGAAGGAAGGGTTTTGTAATCAGGTAAATCTGTGCCAGGACCGAGGATTGAACCCCGGACCCTCAGCGCAGAAGTCCGAGTTTCGTTTATTGAAGCTATGTCTATTCCGTAGGTTTTGAAGAGTTCCTCTAATTCTTTTGTTTGCGTAAGTATCCCGTTCGCGTTCCATATAGAAACACGTATGTCTTTAGTCAGCGTCCTTGGTCCGTTAGTCATCCTGGGTCATAACACATTCAGTCACCCCTTCTATTAGAATGAACATTTTTTCTGTCGCACTATTACATTGACCTAATCTGGCAAGGTATGGTTTGAAGTGAGCTATAATTTTGAAAATGTGTAATTTCTTTAAGAGGCCTATAATCTCCTTAATGTCTGATAGTGTTGAAGTCGTTTCTTGTTGTGTGCGGGCCCCCTGACCTTGAACTGCTGCCGCGTAGCTTCTGTGAGTGTTGTTTGTTGTAGAGTTGTTTTTCTGCGTGGGGCTTGGGGGACACGTGCCTCCTCTGTGACTAATTGTTGCGACCTACTTTTTAACTGGGGGAACCTGTTTGCAGAGGCCTGGTGTGCTTGTGTGTGTTTTCTTGTTTGCGTGTTCTGTCTTGATTGTAGTGTGTTTTCTTGCGCGGACCTTCTCTTTTCCAGTAAATCCACGTAGACGGGACACTTACTGTAGTTAGCCATGAGGCTACCTCTACAGTTTATGCACCGGGCGGGTGTGGTCTCTTTTTCCGGGCAGTCCTTAGTGTCATGTAATTTTGTGCATTTTACGCACCTGGGTATATTTTGACAATTGTTTTTCGTGTTCTCGAATCTCTGACATCTGTGGCACTGTGCGATGGTGTTGGTGGGTGGGATGTACGGGACAATTTTGACCCTTGTGTGATTCAAATATTCTATTTTGTAAATGTTTGTTGTGTCGGTGTTCTAGGCGATAGTAACTTGAAATGTTGGCAGTAGTGTTACGGTCTGTGTGTTGTTGTCTGCTTGTGTCTTTCTGGTGAACTGTCTGACGTCTGTGACGGGGAAACCTAGCCCCACTAGTTCTTGTCGGATGTCCCCGGTAGCCATGTTGGGAGGGAGCCCCTTGATGACTACCTTCAGTGGCTTGTCCCTAGGTAGAGTGTACGTGTGGAACTCCTGCTTCATGGCTTAAGTAGGTGCTGTACCAGTTCAAAGTCTTGTTTGGTTGTTGTGTGGATCTTAAGTCCGTGTGCTACGTAAGTTATCTTAATTTCGTTTCCTACTTCCTTGGCTAGTTTTGTGATCTTATTATAGTTTTGTTGTGTTCCTAGTGTGACTATCGGGGGGTACCTTGTCTTTGTTGCGGTGGTGGCAGCCTGTGGTAGGTCGTTCTTAGTCTGTTTAGCTTGGTCGTCTTGTGGTGAGTTTTGGTTTTCGGCCCTTTTCAGGGCGTCAAATTTGTTAGCAACTGTTAGTGCTGTTTTTTTTTGTTTGTGTGTGTTTTCGTGGTCTGAATTTGCGTTTGCGTCCCAGTTCGTCCGCCATTGTAAAAGTCCCTTGTCCGTTAGTGTCGGCCTCCATGTCTGAGATGTCCGTAGAAGTGTATTCCATGTCCGAGTCGGTTTCTTTTTGTGTGGAGCGGTCGGGTGCGGCCATTTCGCTCAGCCCTGAAAAGGGCAGGCTAGTGGCTATGTGTGGAAGGGCTAAAGATACCCTCCTCTGTGCAGTGTGGGAGGGCCTGTAATGTTGTTGTGGTGTCCCGGAAGATGGACTCAGACTGCGAGGTATTGTTTCGCAGCCGGTCACGCTTTACGGTCTACTAAAGCTTCGTTGGCACAGTTAGGTTTCAACCACGGAAACGTATAGTCCGTCCCGAGTTTAGTTGAGTATGTGTGATTGGAATTTTCCAGCGGGCAAAAGACAACCGTTAAACGATTTACACCGCGCGTTGATAAACGCGCTGAGAGCCGACAAACGATTGGGCCTACCCAGCGGGCGTAAGAACCTTTCGCCAAGAAAATTTGCTCGAAAGTGTCGAAGACTGACTCTGACAGAGGAACCACCGTGTTAAATAACCTCCGCTGCTGCCTGACCTTGCCCAATGGGAGAGAAAAGGAGCTTCCCATTGGCGCGTGAAAACGTGAGAGATAGTGGCCGCCAAGCGAGCCAATAGAAATTGAAGTTCTTATGGGAACTGAATACAGTGGAAAACTTGTCACAGAGGGCTCAGAGAACATGAACTGTGGAGCGGTCCAGGCAGTAGAGAGGGTTGTTCGTGCATCCTGTGCAAGTGCGGAGGAAATATACAAGGGCCGACTGAAGAGTGGGCACAACAAGGTGACATATAGGATCTAGAAAAATTTTCCCAAGCATGGTTTTAGAAATTTTTTACACAGATCTGGATCGAACCATGTGGAAAAAAGCCAGATCTGGGAAATCTGAGAGTGGCCAGATCTGGAAATCTCAGATCTGGGAAAATCTGGAAATCCAAGATCTGGGCAAATCTGGAATATTCTTAGCTAGAAGTTATATTTGAAGCAATCAAATTTTGTCTATAAATTATTTTCAATAAAGGTAAGTTTTTTATTTAATAGCAGATTGCGTCTTAGTACCTGTTTGGGAGTACGCATGTATACCAATTACTTTAATGGGTTAAGGATTAGTAGGGTTGATTTTTGGATTAATTGTACCTGTGGAGAGTAATTGTAAAACCATTACGGAAAAATCTCCCTCAGTAGACCATACAAATATTTAAGCCCCGATCTCCCCATTATCGAAAGTCCAGCCTATACTACAATACACACCTGTTAATTTTCAGAAATGAAACGTCTAAGAAAATGGTAACTATTTTTACAAATCTAATGAAAAAATGTACTATTTAATTTCAAGAAGTTAATGTGTACTTCCTCTAGTAACAACCGGACTCATCCCTAATCCATTAGAGTAATTAGGACCTGTAGGACTATGGGTACTATGACGTGGTGTTAAAAAATAAATAATGGTTAAATAAAGGAATTAAAAGATTAAATAAATCATATTTCAAGTATTTTTATACATATTAAAATAACATGGCTTGATTATATGTTTTATAAAAAATGTTCTTCGGATCATATTAAATAACAAAATTAAATGTCCTGTTATAAACTATTATTCACTTTTCCTAATTTCACAAAGCCGTGTTCCCAATTGTATTTTTATATAGAAGTCATCGTTAACATTGAAATCTCGTGCTGTTGCATTGACTCCCATCAAATTCTGAAATAAAAGAGGGATTCCGTTAATACCAATAGCATAATTACAAGATTAATCAAATCCTCTCATATAAACAATTATTTAAACTAGATCTATTAGTGGTATCAACTTAAATTGAATACCGTATGGTACTGGCGAGAAAGTGTAAAGTTATTGGTCAAAGCTTATTTAGGCCTAGTTTTTGTCAAAATATGTCGTTTTAAAAATGTAAATAGTTAATATGTGAAAATGTTTCTATATTTATGTAGTCGATACTATTATGCTGATTCAGAAGCGTTTCGGGAAATGGTTAGGATGCATACATGTCCAAACGCTATATTGACTTGCAGTTGTGAGTGCATGAATCAATTTTCTAAAATAGAACCAGAAGTAGGCCTACTTGTTAATAATATTTGTAACGGGCTAATCGACTCAGCCCAATACTACCCATTCTTGAGGAAATTACCTCTGCTAAAAATAAAAGAATATAACTATGGTTTCCTAATATTATATATTTATGCTAAACCATTGACATATAATTCTCCATAATATGTTACATACCTCGCCTCGGATACTTCGGGGAGCATGAACGGCGCCATTGGATGGGCTCGCCACCCTAATGGTTCTACCTACACTGCACTTGACTCTCTGAATCTATCAAATTAACTGATGGAGGCGGGTGGTGTGTCCGTCTGTCAGGGACTTGCTTGGCATGAGTGACGTCACCGGCCCAAGCTAGATGGATGGTCCCCCCCCCTCTTCTTTCTTTCCCATGATTCTCTTCGAACAGCCGCTATAAAACTCCTTGGCTAGCCGGGGAGAGTCGCTCGCTCTTTTATTTATCACATGGTTCTACGCGTGTACGGACATCGTGACTCTTTGACGTTTATTTACCAAGCCAGCACCTCAGCACCACTGGACTTCAAGATGTCGCCGCGAGACCGACCAGACCGTCATAAGATGTAGGGTACCTATTCGATTATCTCTCTCCGTGAAGAATAGGCGGCCCAGTCGCCTGATAGCTAGCTTATGAGGTATTTGTGTTTAGCTGAGAGTAATTTCTACTCTCGCCTAACATGATTTAGGTTATTTTTAAGGACTGGATGGCTTGGCTACCATATTGTGGTGCCATTTAGCGAATGTTTATTTTCTGCGTGGTCCTTAAGATCTGCATTTCAAGGTGGGAATGTTCCCACACACCTGCCCGCTAGACCACGTTTAGTCAGCGATGCGTTTAGAAGGGTAAGAGGCTCTTCAGTCAGTTCAAGGCTAGGCAGTCTACCAATTTAATAGTTTTTGTATGTTGATAATATGTTCCACAATTGGCTCTCAACCAGTGGAAGTTTCTGCCCATCAGGCACGGCACGTGTTTGATAGTTTTGGTATGTTGATAACATGTTCCACATTTAGTTCTCAACCAATGGAAGTTTCCGCCCATCAGATACGGCACATGTTTGATAGTTTTTGTATGTTGATAACATGTTCCACATTTGGTTCTCAACCGGTGGAAGTTTCTGCACGTCAGGCACGACTCGAGTCAAATAGTTGATTTGTATTAAGATTAAGTACCATCTTTTGGTGCTCAACCCCTTGGTTAGTAAGCCTGTCTGGCTTAGGCTCATTGGCCCTGCAGCGGCACCCAACAACCTGGCCGAGAACACTGAATCGGAACTTACCTTATGCTAAGCAATAATTTTACTAGTAGGGCTAGACTCGGCATTCTTGTGTGCAGGCGCATCACGCCGCTGTCTTATCAACTGATTATATCTGATTATTGTCTTCCAATTGCCATAATGGCAATTTTCACCCGTCCTACTTGTGGACTGTGTGATGGAATATTGGACTGTGATCTGTGGCTGTTTAATGTGTATACTTTGCTTTGTTCCCATTAAACTGATTTGTTATTTTAAATTATTTGTTTGCTTTTGTAAATATCCTGTCTTGTCTATTTAACTTGTATAAGATACGGCTGTCTCTGGATGAGACTAGAGCAGTCTTGTCATATTCCTCATGCAAGTTTTGTATGTGTTTATTTGGATTATTACATTCCCTATTTTATTTGGGTTTTTTAAAGTACTTTTTTTGGTTATGTAGGCCTAGTATAGCTACTAAAGCCACGGCACCTAAGCCACAAATTTTTATTAATGAATAAATCCCTAGCTTGATTTTCAAAGAATCCATCATAATGATTAACAAGCGTATATAAAATAAATAAGATTTATAATATTATAATATTAAAAACCTAAGATTAGTATATAAGAATTTTAACTTACATTTTCCAGCTGGCTACATGAATATAACCTCATCGTCAACATCTGTAGTTCATTCTCAAAAATTATACTTCTATTTGAAAATTGTCACCAAATTATCTTCTTTGCAACAATCACATACTTTGATATATATCATATTATATTCAAACATATTAGCGATGATGTCAAAATCTCGCACTGCTTTTAATGTGTGTAAGAGAGAAAGTGATACCTTTAAGTTCTCAGCTCGAAAATTTCAGTGGCAGGTGCACATCTAGTTGTTTTATAGAGATGAATCGTCACCAGGCACCCTAATTTTCTAAAGGAATTTAATTGTGGTTGGCTACATTTATTAGTTATTCCAAAAACAAGTTTTCAAAAGGATGACAGTGTGGTTGCGCGCTGTCAATGTTTGTAGGAATCATTTCGCTAATTATTTTGTAATAGTTTCATTCTTTATTTCATTAATTATATTCAATTGAACACACACGAAATATATCCTGTGTTTATGGTGTTTCATGCTCTAAAGACTGCATTCTTGCCTATATTTGAAGACCTTTAGTGTCTGTATAGTACTTTTAACAAAATATATCGCAATACTTAAGTGATGTGACATTTGTGGATTGAGCCCCATGTACAACGTGCATTGGACTGGACAGGAAAGAGGTTATCGGTAACTTTTTAAAAGGAGAAAAAGACGCAGTGTTTGGGTATGTTGTGTTGGTCCATAAATGTTTTCATTCTAATAATGGCTTTTTATTCTTACATTATAAATTAGGGGAAATAGTACCTAATATTTATGTATGAGAAAGAAGACAATTTATGGTTATAGAACGCTTACAATGATTGTCAGCATGCTTATTTGTATCACAGCGCTGCCAAAAGGCATTATTCACAATCAACACACCACACCAATATTGTTCAACATTGTTTAAATGACTCGATATATAGAAGAGGCAACTTGTATTCAAAAATAAGTGAAAGATCAGAAACACCTTTTGTTAAAAGCACTATGTTAAATAAACAACTTACAGACAGCATTATTAACCACTAGCATTTGCCCATTGCTGCACTTGCATTTAGCATTAACTCAACACATTCAACAACTTCAAATGCTAGAAATGAAAAATATGCTATGTATGTTCACTGCTTGCTTCCAGGATTTTTGACACTAGGTACTTCACTCGCTGATGAGACATCGGGATGGTATATAGCTTGCCATATTCCCTGAAAAATAAGGAGTAAGGAGTACCTAGAACAGAAAGTCTTCTCTCCATCTGATGAGTAGGCCTAGGCTACAGACGTTCACTCACAACAAACAAACAAGCAATTAAACAAACAAATAGACAAACATTCTAAAAGTGGATTATTTGGTAATAATATCATTTATACTACCCATAAAAAAGAAAAACTCACCAAAAATTTAGTTGCAAACTTTAAGTTTTATTTTATCTATAGGGTTACTAACTTACCTTATGCCGAGATCATGATCAACTTAATGTTCACTTAAGGTTAACTAAACGTAAAGGTTCTTCTTGTGTTTTTAATTGGAAGCGATCACGATGCAGTTAATGTAATATATGCCATGGAAGGTATTTCACGTTAAGTGAACGTTACATGAAGGGTATCACATGATCTAGCCAGCCAATCATTTTACGAGTGATGTCTACAGGGCTATTTAGTAATTCATTTGTTGGTTTTATGAGCAAGGCTTACTCTTTAGCTTAAGTGCTAGTGATCAAACATTAAAACAAAGTAATTAAACTAATATAGGAAAGCTAAATTTATCAAAAAAGTTTAGAAATAAATATTTATTATATTGATTGAAAACTCTAAACATTCACAAACCATCACTTTACAAATAGTACAAATCACAGATCAAAACACATAGGTACCTACTCTTAGAATGCAGATGTTTGGCTCGAGTTGTAATGTTAAGTTACGTGAATCGTGATCACACATCTGTTTTCTTAAGTTAAGTGAACCTTAAGTGAACATTATGTTAAGTTAAAATTAAGTTGATCGTAATCCCGTCAAAGACACAAAAATGAAGTAGGCCCTAAATTAAAATAAGAACTTTATAGTAGGCATACTATCACACACAGAAAAAGTTCTGTGTTCTAAGGGTACCTAGAAAAAACAACAAATAAACCTAATTCAGAAGCAACTTGTAACTTAAAACGTTTGAAAACAAACCTAGATTTAACACTCAAATGCAAGCATGCTGACAGGGGCTCTCTCTCTCTTACATGGAGGTATTGTTGTAATTAACACTTTAAGAAATAGACCTAATTTAAATCTACTATTTAAAAAGTAGAAAGGAAATAAATTGAAAGATACACTATAATAAGTGCCCTAACATATTAATCAAATTGGTTCTGTTCATCAAAGCACTTCCTGTATAGCCTACATATTAAAACTATTCTGATTTTGGGTTAGAAAATAATAACCTCCTACTTTACTAGATAGCCTTTTGTTCCTCCATGTTCCTTAGGATTTCCTGAAACACTTCCCTAACTAAGACTTTATTTGGAATAAAAAACCAAAATATTATTAAGGTGCAATGGAGCAAGTGGGTATGTGCGCTATAATTATTAATGTAAGGGCTATTTAAATTCATATCAAACAGGAAATGGTCGTTTGTTTATTTATCTTTAAGTTTCAATAGTTTTTTGGTTTACTAGTTTACTACAAGTATAAAAATATGCAAATAGGCTTGTTTTTCTTGATTTTATTTGTAGTTTAACATAAACATAAAGTTTGAGGTAGACCCATAGCACCCACTTACCCTGAGATTTTTCACTCCAGGTCAAGTGGGTGAAAAAGATTCAAAGAAATCACAAAATACTGGTAGCTCACAGAGACCAAATAATACCACAAAAAAATCAAAGAGTGAAAAACAGAAATTACAGAAGAGGGCAAAGTAATCACAAAATGTTAAAAAGGACACAGAATGTTGAAACTGACCATGGCAGACTCCTTCAGTCAAGTTCTATCAAATGCAAAGAAGAGGAAAGGAGCAAGAATGATCATGTCAGAATCTTCCAGTGATAGTATTGAACTGAGTTTATCTGAATCGAAAATTGATGGGGGAAGCTTTATTGGGATAGTGGAGGAGATAGAAAAATCTGGAGATTGGAATCAGCTGCAATAACTTATTATCTAAAGAATAGTAGGCCTAAAGGATATTGGTATATGCTGCAACATTTTCTAAAGAATAGTAAAATACACTATGTTAGAAAGATTGTCAAAATTGGAATATTTGGTTTCTGAGAATTTTTTTAAAAACATTTTCAACTGATTTCAAGAGCGTGTTTATGTCACAGTGATATTTAGGCCTACTAATTAATAATTGAAAATTATGGTAGAACACTGACAAAAGGGCTAAATTAGATACTTTATACCAAAAGTAAAGTTTTTTTTTCATCTTCCAACTCGAAAAGTGACATCTACAACAAATTTCATAACTCCGAAACAGGTTAACATATTTGACCTATTCAAGGAGTTGAAGGGGAGTACTATAAATACCCATTTGTCCCCTTCTTATTTGGCTACTAAGAGATGGTCAAAAACTACAAATGTTTATTTTTTGTGATTTACAGCGAGAATTGTCAAATGTATAGCAGTCCAACTCTGTGCAAGGCGAAGTCTATTCTGTTAATACATGTTGCAGAAATAAGACATTACAATACACAGCCACAGATAACAAGTCCTTGGGGTAACACATCTGATGCTCAACTTGGTCCTGGATAGAGTGTGTAGTTCCTCACATAGCTGCAGAACGCTATCATCTCCTCTCTCCTTTAAAGAGCGAGACAGTCTATGGTTTTCCTGGATCGTCAACTTCTTTGAGTCCGAGTGGATGAGTTGGGAGAAGAACCATCAAGTTGAGGTACTTCAATTGCCACCTCTGATGGCGTTGGATGAACTGGTAGAATTGACTCTCTTCTTGGAGATGATGAGCTGTTATTTGCTCTTGCTGGACCAGAGGACCAATCTCATTAAGAGGCTGGAGAGACTTTCGATTCTTTCTAAATGGTTCGTCCTCTGTTTGGATTATATACGACCGTGTGTATCATGTTTCTTCACTATAGTACCTTCCTGTTTCCGGTCGATAATATATACTTTTGTTCCAGGGTTCAAATTTGTGAGAAGCCTAACTCCATGGTGACGATCATAGTTTTCTTGTTGTTTCGACAGTCTGTGTTCTTCTTTGTAGAACAGCTGGTCCAAATTAACTGGTGAGGGAACAAGGTTACTTGGCAATGTTGTTATAAATCCCCTAAGTTTTCTCCCCATCAAGAGTTTAGCGGGGTTATAGCCAGATTCTAGAGGTGTGTAGCGTAGCATAAGTAAGGCTCTGTATGGGTCCTCACTCTTTTCAATATGATTTTTAATGTTACAAGACCCAAAATTCATTTTAGCTCAGTTACATTAGTGGGAGGTTTCAGTTTGAAAATAGCATCAACTTTCTTTGGGCCCGGAGAAACACCCTTTGCAGGTACGATATGGTCAATAAAGTTTATTGAAGTTTGCCGAAACAAACACTTTTCCTCATTTAGAGTTTAATCTGCTTCTTACAGCCTTATAAAGCCGTGAGTCATGTTCCTTAATTATTGACCCATATACTATAATATCGTCAAAATGGCAGACAATTCGCTCCAATCCTTCTAAATGCGCACTAACCTTCTTCTGGAAAACCTCCGGAGCAGGGGATATCACAAAAGGTAACCGAAGAAACTTATACCTTCCATACGGTGTGATGAATGTGGTTAGAGCTCTGGAAGAATCTTTGAGGGGAACCTGCCAGAATCCTGAGCTGGCATCTAGTTTTGAGAATACCTTAGCCCCTTTCAGTTGACCTAGCGAATAATCAACTGCTGGCATAGGGAAAAGTTCTTGTTCTACATGTTGATTTAATTTAGTTAGGTTAACAACCTTGAGGATCCATTAGCTTTTGGAACTATAACCATGGGAGCACACCAATCAGATGGTTCGTCGACTTTTTCTATGACTTCATCCCGAACCATCCTATCCAGTTCTTTTTTAAGAACCTTCTTCAAAGGTAAAGGAACACGTCGGGGAACACTAATAGAATGCGGTATTACCCCCCCCCCCCCCCCCCCCACC
>CABFOV010008450.1:0-23481 GCA_902141375.1 Timema poppense
GGTTGCCATGGTGACGGTTGCCATGGTGACCGTTGCCATGGAGACATTTGCCTTGGAGACGGTTGCCATGGTGACGGTTGCCATAGTGACGGTTGCCATAGTGACGGTTGCCATGGAGACGGTTGCCATGGAGACGGTTGCCATAGAGACGGTTACCATGAAGATGGTTGCCATAGTGATGGTTGCCACGGTGATGGCTATCATGGAGACGGTTGCTATGGAGATGGTTGCCATGGTTACGGTTGCCATGGAGACGGTTGCCGTAGAGACAGTTGCCATGGTGATGGTTACAATGGAGATGGTTGCCATTGTGATGTTTGCCATGAAGATGGTTACCATAATTATCTCCTATATACTTACTCCAACAATTCTATAATATTAATTCTACAAACAAAACAATAGTTTAGTAGCTCACAAAACCATCTTTTTTTATATATATTTCAGATCGTAATTTTTTGACAGTATTTCTCATGGTTTTAAAATTAATAGGAACGAAAATATTGAAAACCAAAAGGAACACCATTTTCAGCACCTTTTACGTGCAGTAAAACTGTACACTCTAATGATGGGGACTTTTGTAAACTTATGTAGAAAGTATAAAATGAATGTGGGAACCAAGACTCAGCTCACTCAATTGACATTCTCTGAATTGACACCCGATTTTCGCCTAAAGTTACTGGACTAAAGCGATGCTAACACTACATGAACATATTATTTTATCTAGGCTTATTGTATTATTAAATATATATAATAGAGACGTATGAAATGAATTTTGCCAGTTAACATCAATATCATAATGTTCAAATATATGAACTTAAATAATGGTTCTGACTAAATCATTTACTATAATAGTTATTATAAGTGAGAGAATAAGTGAGAGTGTATGTGTGAGTGTGTATGTGTGAAAGAGAGAGAGTGTATTTGTGAAAGGATGTGTGGAAGTGTAATTGATAAAGTGTGTGAGGGAAAGTGTGTAAGATAGAGAAAGTGTGAGAGGTATTGTGTGAAAGAGAGAAAATATTAGAGAAAGTTTGAGTGAAAAAGAGAGAGAGAAAGATTGAGACCAATAGCTTAGTAGAAAAAGATATTGAGAGAGTATTTGAGACATAGAGAGATAGTTTGATTGAGATAAAGCTCGAGAGAAAAAAAATTTGAGTGAGAGAATATGTGATGGAAAGAGTGAAAGGGAGGAAGAGTTTGAGAGAGAGAAAGAGTTAGAGAGAAAGATATTGAGTTTAAAGAAAGTTTAAGGGCGAGTGTGATAAATATAATGTGTGAAAGTTTGTTTAGTGGTGTGTGTGGGAGTGGTGAATCTGTGTTAGAGAGGGGAAAAGTTTGAGACAAAATGAGAGGATATGTGTGAAGGATTGTGTGTGTGTGAGAGAGAGAAATAGAATGTGTTTGTGGAAGAAAAAGTGTCAGGGAGAGAGATAATAGGTGAAATGATAGTTGTGGTACATAAAACATTACATTGAAATAACATCCCCTCAAAATGTATTGGCAGCATGGACACTTTATTGAACTCATTGTATTTGTAAGAATATGGAAAGATAGATGGAACACACAAAACATTACTTTGAAATATCATTCCCTCAAAATTACCTTTAACATGGAAACATAACTGAACGTACAGTATTTGTATTGTAATACTATTTGATAAAATTAATATCAAAACCAATATTTAAAGAAAATGAAAGCCAAAACCCACATTTAGATCATTAGAATGGCTATTCTCATACATATTTCAAGATAATTTTATCGTTTTTATTTTTATAATACATACTAAAAATTGCTTAAACATTATTTTGTCATTTATATGTTCTTACAGCTCATGCGAAAAACAAAATTATTTGCATATTTCCATGAAACTGACAACAAAACCTTTTAATTTTCGAATTATTATAGATTTTATTGATTTAAATGCAAATTAACGATGGCAACATTCCAATGATAAATAAATGCTCCAACACAATCTCAATATAGATGTGATTTAACCAAAATCTAAAGAGAAATCACGGAATCCAATGATAAATATCTTATTTGCAGATTGAAAGATGTGATTACTGTGTTTGGACCAACAATAAAGATTCGGTTATTATTTTTAGCCAAAGAGATACATTTTATTTAGAGATTTACAGCCCTGCAGCCAATAGCACAAATATCGGATTCCATGGTTAAAACTATTTGTTAAAATGAGTTACTCCTGTAAAAAATACTATTTTTCCCAACATACTGGATTCCTAACCATTAAAATGAATGCTCGTTTGTCAAATTTATTCAGCCATTTCCTCGTAATTTCTATAAACGGAAACGGGTATATCAAATTATATATAAGTATGCTCCTGAGCATAAGAATTTCCAGAGATTTTTGTTTCATTCATTTGAATATAATTTTATTTCCTTTGTAATCATGTTTTAATGGTTTCAGTCTTGTTCACAATTGGTTGACTTGTTTCATTGCTTGTGTTTTGAGAAACAACGAACAACAGCTACACCTTCTTTGGTTTCAAATATCTGCATATTTATAGAATATAACATATCACCCATGGACGTGCCATATTTTGCAATCCTGGAGGGTGACTTTATTTCCAAATGGGTGGGTAGGAGGGAGGGAGGGAGGGAGGACACACATATTATCACCAACTTTGGGAGGGTGATGCATATTGAGGATATTATCTTTGTCCTCTATAATCACTACTTATACAACACAAATGTAGCCGAATCTAATATTACCTTTTAAATATTTAATTCGACGCTCTCAGTTGAACATTATTAAAAAATCAAGATTCTCACCACACTCCAAATTGGTTTATTAATAGGCCTACGAGGGTTATTCATTTTATATTGATTAGCTAACACTTAATTTAAGTGAACATTGACGACACCAAACACATCACTTCTTTCATTAATTACCGCACAAAAAATATATTTATTCAATACAACCACGTGTTTTACTACATTTGAGAAACAAAGTTTCTTACTATGTTTTAAGGGAAATGGATTAATTGATGGATGGATGGACTTTCCAATTTTATGCCCACCTCACACCCACATTTTACAAACTCTCACCCACATTCCAAACAACACCCACCTCACACCCACCTCTCACCCACCTCACACCCACATTTTACAAACTCTCATCCACATTCCAAACATCACCCACCTCACAACCACCTCACACCCACCTCTCGCCCACCTCACACCCACCTCACACCCACATTTTACAAACACTCATCCACATTCCACCCAACACCCAGCTCACACCCACGTCGCACCCACCTCACAACCACCTCACACCCACCTCTCGCCCACCTCACACCCACCTCACACCCACATTTTACAAACTCTCACCCACATTCCACCCAACACCCAGCTCACACCCACCTCATCTTTAAAAATAAAATCATGAAATTTAAAGCTGTGAGTCATAAAATGTTTTACGTAAGTATAGCGTAATTTGTGCTCGGGTTTGCCAGTGAATATTATTTCGTTGCACATAAATTATGAATTTTGAGTAAATAGCTTCATTTTTAGACAATGGATCAAGAAAGTTAGTGCAGAGTTCCATACCATCTATCTATATTTTAAAAAAAACTTAAAGTATAAGCTTAATATAGAAAAAAATCCCTGTTGGTATCTCTTTTTTTATGAACAATTTTTTTAACTCACCAATAATTAAATATTGCACTAGAACTAAACGTCTGCGCGGCACTTTCTCACCTACTGGGGTGGCCCCCTTAAGTGCCATGTCTCCTTCCTACTAGGGTCCTACTTTATCTAAAGTACAATTTTCAGAGTAAGAACCTTATATGTTAGCTATACAAGTCATTATATCTAATTTTACCAACTTCAAATCATGTGATATGCAGCTGTTATTTTTATATTATGGTATCACACCTGTAAAATAACGCGAGTGAAAGAGTAAAATATAATTAATGTAATCCACAAAGGTATATATTTATTTGTGTTTTATAGGAGGTCTTTCATATCAAAATCATACTATATCTCCTTATTTCCCCTTAAAATTTTATCACACAGTATAATAATATGTGCATGTCTGTCTACTCATTCTTGGCCCAGTTTGTGGTAATATTAACCGGCAATTGTTATGTATCGATACCCAGGGGATACCCCGATATACTAATCGTACATTATCTCCATGTCCCGAATAGATGAGGTGAAGATGGTGGGGAAAATGAGGTTTAGAAACCAGAGGAAACTCTTGACCCGACCCAAGCTTAGTCGACCAAATCCTTGTGACCGTTTATTTAGGGGGAAAAAAACTGAACATTCTAGCCAGCGATCGAATCCGGGACTCCTAGTGTTGTAGGTAGGTATTCTGAGCACTACACCACTATACCTATTTAAAATACCGTGAACATAAATAGTGTCCAACACAGATCTGCAAAGAGTTTTTACGCCTTACTTTGACCCGGGAGCCTGGGATTCGATTCTACGAGAGCACTAAATCTGTCGTAGGCCTACGTTTAACTGACATTTCTGTATTTAGGAAGTAGAAGTGAAGCAAAGTATTTATCGATTACACATTGTATACGATAAACTATTTTGAAAAACGGTGTTTCTAATCTGCTACCACCAATTTACAGTACTAGTCCAATTCATGAATGTTTTTGTAGATTAATTTCTGAAACTCACATATAAAATTAATAGTTTAAGAGTGAGTTCAGTTTTAATTATATCAATTATGTTTGAATTAAGAATGGTTCAGTTATTTTCTGTTTTATATTGTCCGAGGAAATTTATTTGATTATCCGTGTAATTGCGCTAACAATACCACTCCGACGTTGTTTGTCTAGATCGGTGGAGGCGGAGAGATTAATTGGTGTTAAACGGATTGTTTGACCACAGATTTAATTAAGCAGCCAGAGGCGAAGTGGTATATGTCGTCTCGTAGTACACCTGCCCCAGCTACCGGCACACACAGGTAGATTCTAAATACCTCCACCCCTGCTATTATTTAAGAACACGCCACTGATTTTAAAACGTCAGGATGGGATGGAATTAAACGCGAGTAGAGGACAGTAATTTTAGTTTGTGTATGTTAAAATAATTTTTGTTCAAAATAAATCAAATATCGCTTCAACAGTAGAAGCAATAATATAATTTTATAAATAATAATATCAAACGATTCAGTTTTTTATAAAATGGTCATCGCAAGATCTTCTAACTTTTCTTCGTATCTGAAAAAATGTACGTACAAACTACTCACGACTAGAGGCACATATCAAAAAAGAGTTATCATCTGCTCATGAGCTCATGGAAATGAAAAGCTGTTATAAAAACATAGCTTTTATATATTCTTGATCAAAAAAACAGTAGTAGTTTGTTTCAGTTTCATTTTCTTAACCGGACTAAATATCGTGAATAATAAGATGTAATATACTCAGGAAATTTTTCACACACGGAGAAAAAAAATACGTCAAAATTTCGTAAAAAAATATATACTACAGTTAACCCATACTTGCATTCACTAATAATCAATATACTGTTCTTGACATTTAATAGAAAATATATTAGTTTTATAAAATGTATGTAGAACTAGTATATTTTCTATTAAAAGTTTTAAAAAGCATATCAATTGTTAGTGAATGCAATAATCTGTCTACTTCAATATATTTTAGTATGAAATCTTGATATATTTTTCTCTGCGTGCGGATCAGATTCGCCCGACCATCTCTGCCCGCAGTTTAGTGATGAGATGAATGAGCCCCCCGCCCCACCCCCTTGCCGCCCCTCCGGGAAAATTTTCTTACTGGCCTACACGACTGATATTCAAGAACTGTTAAAATTATGGGTATAAAATTGAATCATGAGTTTATAATGCAGAGATACTAATATTAATTTAACAAGAAATAAGAATTGTCATAAGAACTAAAATTATAATTACCTTAGTTCGCATTTTCTTCCATCCGAGCGTTTACGTTTGCGTCGTTTATTTTAAAAATAAAATGATGTGTACTATGAAAGTATAAATTGTGAAGTCTATTAAATTAAATCAATTATAATCAATTCAAAGACAATATAATAATAGTACACATACAAAAAGCTATAATTATAAATTAAATCGTTTTCAATGAAATGGTTTATGCAATATAAATCCAATAACTAAACGAACAATGCATGTCAAAACACCCTGGTGTATGTGTTTTAGAGAGGACAACACAAGGTGTGTGCTGACCTCTGGTTGGAGACAAATAGCGAGGTATTTTGAAACACAACTCTGTATGGGATTGACCCCTGTCAAGATTGACTGGTCTTATTCATCAGGGTGTGTGAGACAATGCGAGGTACCAGGGTGTTCATTGATAATCATCATATCCACAACAGTTATGAACGCGGGGAAAGCTAGCAAATATTGTTTGTATTTTTGGTGGCGAGGGAGGTCCAGCATTGAATATTGTCAGGGTGTTCTGAGATGTTTTTCATAAATGATTTCCTATTCTCACTTCAAACCTAGTGCATTTATTCAAAATTCATCCCTACTGGATTATTTTAGATACGATACAACACAACAGTGCATACTAACGCATAGCCCGAACGTGTGGTAAGACGCGGTGTTAAAAAAACACTACATATTATTTCTCATATAACACATGATAGTTTAAAATGATTTCTTTTAATCACCCTCTAATAAATTCATATCAGAAAAACAGACACATTTCTATCTCTCTCGTGACACTTCTTATATTAGTCTAAACAAAATTGCTATAAGTATGTTAGCAAATTTTCAAATTTAATGAAACCATTTATTTGCCAGCTCTTGTGAAATGTATTTTCCTCCCAAAGAATACAGCTTACAGACAAGTACCAGCACACAGCTTACAGACAAGTACCAGCACACAGCTTACAGACAAGTACCAGCACACAGCTTACAGACATGTACCAGCACACAGCTTACAGACAAGTACCAGCACACAGCTTACAGACAAGTACTAGCACACAGCTTACAGACAAGTACAAGCACACAGCTTACAGACAAGTACTAGCACACAGCTTACAGACAATCATAATCAGTTATCAGTACATTAACCTTAATTTTTGAGCCAAAGTTAAAATCACAATTTACCTCAAGACATGACCCAAATATCAAGTCCAAGTATTTGAGTCAGTATTTTCCCAGGTATGCTACACTTCTAAGACACACTTCCTTTAGCTTGGAGGTGTACAAAACCTCGAGCTGTAAAAATAGTTCCGGGATAGAAAACCTTCACAATCACAAAACTTTCTCGATAATATTATTATTATTAGCTCCGCGTCTTACTACCCGTTCGGGCTATACGCACTTACGCTAATGTGTAATGGTAGGGTGATTGTGAGATGAAATGGAGGACCTACAGTTTAACGTGGGATCCGAACGACGGTGGAGGCCTGGCATTCCTCACATTCACAAGATGTCTTGTCAGAGGTGAAGGAAGGGTTTGGTAATCAGATAAATCTTTGCCGGGACCGAGGATTGAACCCCGGCCGCCAGCATATATGTCTGACACCTTACCCCTAGACCAACAGGTCACCTTCTCTATAATAGAATGTAGAAAAAAATTGCAATGAATCTCTTTATAAGTGTAGGCTGAGCTGGTTAAGACATCTAGAAATTAAAAAATAAAGTTTAACTAATTATAAATTAAGCGCACTTATAGAAAACTTAGTTGAAAATTTGCATGGAACAATGTTTGAACCTGAGACATGTATTTAAAAATGTTCATTTAAAAAATAACATTGTTTTTATTTAACGCATCCTAGCACCAGTTCAGGTTATCTCCATTCATTAACTAAACAAACGAAATAGAGATGTTCTGTGTATAATTTTGGATGAATGTTCCAACATTTGCGTGTGGGGAGAGTGCGAGACTCACCCTCAATACTCCTAACCGGGATATGAATTCTGACCTCTCCATCACTGGTCCAACATCAGAGTGATGCGCATGATCATGTGAACACTGATTGGAGTTATAACAACTAAACTCATCCAATAAAATAAGTAGGATAATTTATTGTAAATGTACCCGCATTAACGAGGATAAGAGATGGGAAAACCATATTTTTTAAACAAAATTTATAAATCCACCTTAGTAGCGCCTAATCAGCACCAAATCCTTGACTTCCTGGTCACTGATAATCATATATATATATATTTTTTTTTTGTGTGAACCAGACACCTTTAACTACATGACCACTTGTGTGGGTAGAGGTATTTCCCCGAACTGACATTTTATCTTAGGCCTATTATAGTTTATTAGGATGAAAAATAACAATATCAGCTTAGCTCAGCTTTATTCCAGTGCAACAGTCAGTAGCTTGTATGTGTACCTACCTGGGGGTTCCAGGTTTGATTCACGAAAAGGTTTAAACATATTACAGATTAACTGTTTTAGGTCCTTTAAATAAGCGAAGAACAAAGAGAATTGTTTCTGACCTATGTCTGCGTACTGTAGTTAAGGCGGGGCGCTAGTGAGCGCGAGTTTAAGGCAGTATTTTAGCAGTTTTTATAGCACAAACATCTTTTGGCCAAAATAAATCGAATATTTCTTCTATAGAATCATAGAGTTTTGTTTTCTGCACATGCTAATATCAACAGTTGTTGAATATCTGTCATGAGCATGGCGGCATTTGGTGACAAACTTTTTAAATGAAGAGAAAAGTTTGTC
Organism: Timema poppense; assembly: GCA_902141375.1. Taxonomy (NCBI): domain Eukaryota; kingdom Metazoa; phylum Arthropoda; class Insecta; order Phasmatodea; family Timematidae; genus Timema; species Timema poppense. The sequence goes on from CABFOV010008450.1 coordinate 8,667, forward strand.
ACCAAATGCCGACATGCTCATGACAGATATTCAACAACTCGTCACCCGAGAATGCAAGTGTTCTATGTCCAATTTTTCACTTTTGTGTAAAAGAGCATTGAAGTTTGACCTTGGGTATAGAACCAATGTTAATAGATGACAACTCGAGCTTGTATCTCCTTTAGTAATTATTTAATAGTCTCAATTTCACCGCAGGTGTATCATATGCATTCTAAATAAACGTAAACACCAAATATCTCAAATTTAACAATTTTGGAGATAGAACACTTGCACTCTCGGGTGACGAACTGTTGATATTAGCATGTGCAGAAAACTAAACTCTATGATTCTATAAAATAAATATTTGATTTATTTTGGCCAAAAGATGTTTGTGCTATAAAAACTGCTAAAATACTGCCTTAAGCTCGCGCTCACTAGCACCCCGCCTTAAGTTAGGATGTTATAGCTCGCTAATAGCTAGTCTGGCGCTTAGCGTCGTTATTTGGTTGTAAGCATTCTGCCCTGGGTTAATTTAGTGATTAGCCATGTGCTGATTTAAATGAATAAATAGAAGGTACTTATAGATGTTTAGATTAAATAAATAATGACTAAAATAAAAATAATATCAGAATAGGTTCTCCCACACTGTAACCAATTAAAAACAATTCATGGGTAGCCGCGTGCCTTTGCAATAGGGGGGAAACTAAACTGGTTATTCGGGGGTGGGGGGGTAGAAGGGGCATATATCTGCTTCTAGTTTCCTGCATTTGTTTAAACCCGTTAGATCCCTCTTTATATTCCAGCACACCCCATTATATTACGCCATCAATTTATCTGTTGTAATTAAAATATTCATGAAATTGAAATTAGCATTACAAATTAAGTACGTATTATTAACCGTTGATTGGACCAAAAAAAAGTTATTTGGTACGTTTTTTTATAAACTGGAATATTTGTAAATTAATTAACATCAGCTCTCAATTTACGAGAGCTGGTTAAATTTTTGAAAATGGCAGTGCGAATGAAAAATGCCTACATCAAACTTTATTTTTTACAAAAAATAAAGAGAATGGTAAGTGTCAAGGAATGTGATGCATTAGAAATTATTTTATCCAATTATTTTATTTCAACGGGTTTTATTTCAAACTGTACTCTATTTTCATTTGTTTTTAGCACATGTTCATGTTATACGCTAGCTGTATTTATTGGCTACTAATAAAAATAAGCACTGATGGTAATTTGAAGAGAAGATCTCAACTACATCCATGTTCTTATCGTTAAAACAGTTAAAAGATTTATCTTTGGATTTCAAGTTAAAAATCTCATTGGATATGAAGAAGATATTTAATTTCTCTCGACCCCTCAGATTGTGATCGTCAAAAGATTCGTTTTTGAGAATTTTATCTTACTGCTTGGGCCAACCCTTAGTACTTAAGATTTTTATAAGGTTCCCCCGAGGAGTGTTTGAAATCAGTAATCCAACTATAAAGTTAAAGGTAGCTTACAGGAGGGGGAGGGGGAAGTAGAAATTGATTTCTACAACTACGGTCTAGCTAGTTTAAATTAAATTTCCTATTTAGATATTATTTAAAACTACGTACTAGATGTATAAAGGGGTAAATTTCCAATTTTTATTAAATATCAGCAAGTATTAGAGATACGAAATTATTTATAATTTTAAAGTCGTAGTACTATTAAAAACATTAGTTAATTTTTTATATAAAACCAATTGTTTTTGAACTATTGGCAAATATATAATTTTTTTGTTGTTTTGAAAATTGGGAGTGGATTGTTTGCTATGAACAGAGATGTTATTTTTACCTCAAAAAGTTTTTGTAAAGGTGTATATTATTTCACTGTGATCTTAGGTGGGATGTAATACTCTTTTTATTCCACCATGTTTCTGCAAAAATTTAAATTATTTCCCTTCACAAACCTTACGAATTTTAAGGGTCTCCCTTTTAAACGAACAACCTTTTGAGCAAGATAAATCACTGACATGTATAGCCATTCTGAAAAAAGCACTAAATTCTTTTTTTGACCTAGGCTCAAAGATTATCCATGGTACATTTCGTTAATTTTTGGTCCACGTATTTGGTATTTATTGAAAAACAAAATTTTGAAAGATATATGTGGAGAAAATGATATATGATATAAAGCAAGACTACACTAAGCTCTGTCCATAAAGATACAATAGTTTGCAGGGCATCTAGCTCAGGCAAGATGATTAAAATTACTGTTGCGTAGTTTTAATTACATGTCTATCTATAAATCTCATTACGTGAACTTGAAGTTAGCAGTAATACATCATTTGCATGATTCAAAAAATTCACGAATGAAATACGTGCATAGGGGGCTTATTGTAACTTATGACAGTTTAATTTTGATTACTGAGGCCGCGGTGTTTTTCCAAGTCAATAAAAACTACAGGGTACCTAAACTAAGGCTTAGTCTCATAAAATCGCTGTCTCATGTGGTGAGGTGGTTTGGGTTTGATTACTGGCTGGGTGTATTGCGATGTTATATTATAAATTGTTTGTATCCCCAACTAGAATGCAGTTACAGTACATTTCCTCTATATTCTAGCTTTCCGAGACCTAACTTATTAGTGTAACAATGTGAAAAGTCTGGACGGGTTATTAAACGTAGCTTCCATAAAAACTTAAGCTTGATGGCAGAATACTGAGCCATGATTTGAGTTTTCTTTTTGTCCTAATGTATGACAAGATAATTCCCAAGCAGCCATGATAATAAATAAAGAAACCACTCAATTGTAAGTTTATAATTAATTGTTTCTGAGATCACTATAAACATTTATTAAAGTTCTTATTTAATATGCCCTACGTAAACATTTATATCGGTTGGTCATTCATTACCTTTCGAGTTTTTTAATGCATGGACTCATGTTATTTCCATATCTATACTAATGTTGTTTGGATGAGGAGTGTTAAATTCCGGGGAAATGTTGCTGAATTTGTTTTGGTTAATAGAAGGAAACCATTTAGTAAAAATCCACTAATCAGTATAAACGACTGGGATTAGAACCCATGTATCCCTGTTTATGGTCTAGTATTTAGACACTAACGCTTGCCTTTAAAATATTAAAAATAAAAATAAATACATTATTAATAATTTAATTACATATTTATTGTAAGGAATCTTTACGGTAATACTACTGTGCTGACTACATGACAACTTATATCGACAGATGTTGGCACTTTATTTTCAAAAAGACGGTGGCTGTTCCGTCAGTAAACCTCTATTGTGGGCTGAGGCCATATTTATTTTATTATTGTAAGTTTTTATTGCCTATTACAAATATAATCAGAATTTTGAGAAAAATGAAACAATCTTATCATGGATTAAAGTATATGTTAAAACTACTCCCGGTTGTATTGTAAAAATACTTTATACAACGACCAATACATAAACACCATAAACATCAAATACTATGGTTTGTATAATAATGTAATCATATTAAAAATTACATCCACACAACTAAATCTAACTTGTTACTATTAGGCTCATCGAATTATAAAGTAATTTTTAACAGGTTTTACACGAGTAGAATTGAGTAATAGTTGTTAAATATCTACCAGCGATTACACAAAGCTAAAATCTTTGGAACTTTGTGTAAACTAATCCTTTCATTTGTACTATAGTTTGAAGTGTTTACTCTCACGTTAAACTGAATTACCTATGATGATGGTGATGATTATGTCCAAGTTCGAACACTGATTGGGGATACTAAGTGTGTATTTTACTCAAGGGTTTCTCGTTCTATTTTCATGTAAATGCTGGTACATTTAATTCAAATAGAATTCTCCTTATCCCTAATAAATTAGTATATATATAGTTCATATGGGTATTAAAATGCACTGAGCAAATTCAAATACAATAATTGTCGTTTAGTTTGAATTTCGGAAATAATGACGTGGTTCATGCATAAATAGATACTATTAATATTTTATTAGGTAAATTAATCGTAGCACAGCTACGCGAACTACTCTACAGTTAAACAAGTTTAGAATGTAATCTTTGTAGTAGTCGTGTTTCATACATATCATTATTCACCCTGTAGTATTACTTATAGCAACTCACTTCTGTGGCCGCAAGGTCTAAGGCGCTACACTCGCAGTAGATTAGATTACAAATATACTGTAGATCGTGGTTCGAGTCTCGGTTGGGTAAACTAATTGGGTTTTTTTTTAAAATGGATTTCCTCTCTCCCTTCACTCAAATGTGGGTACACTTTCTTTAATATAACCTACCTGATGCCTTTAACCATTAGCATAATTAGTACATACGCGTATAACCCGAACGGGTGGTAAGGCACCGTGCTGAAATAAATTTAAAATATTATTACATTATGCTTGAAATGGTACGTTAGTTTCATCTCACCTTTTAGGCGTATAGAGGCTTTGCTTTATTTCCATTTGAGAAGAAAAAGAAGATTTTCTTCCGTCGCGTATTACTACCCATCTGAACCATCCACATTTAGCTACACTAATTGGGTTGGAATAGTCAAGGTATAATTTCGAGGAAATGTGGCTACATTTGTGTGTAGGAATAGAGGAGAACCGTAAGGTAAAACCACTTCAAGCTGAGATTCAAGCTTCAACCACCCTTTCAACAGAAGAGACTGATGTTTAGTCCGTCAGACCACCGATAAAGTTATTCTTCCGTGTACATAACAATAATTGACAAATATGTCGCTGTACTGTAGCACCTTCACGCAGGCTGAGGTTAAAAGGAATAACAAACCTGAGTAGAGACAGGATTGTCCATTCAGGAATAGACCAAGCAGGAAGGGAGGCAATTCGAGCTTCCACCGAGGGACATCCTTGAACCTGCCACAAGGAAACCCTTTAACCTGTCACAAGGACTTCCTTGAACCTGCTACAAGGACATCCTTGGCGACCTCCCAGAGACCACCCCCCACCAAATGGATGTGTTTGTATTATAATGTGATGCAGGTGTTTGTGATGATTTACTGTGACGTCACCAGAAGAGGTTAGGAGGATAATTAATATCTGTATAATGAGGTAGTATCAAGGGAAGTGCCCGATGTTGATAGGAGCTGTGATTTATAGTTACCGAGTCACTGGCGATGTCGCAACTACTGACAACTTGACCAACATTAAAGTGTTGGTCATTCTCTGTCTTTACGGCCAATATTAATTGTAGACTTTTATGTATATATCATGGGGGGAATTTTACTGGCAATCACAAGAAACCACTGCAATGTTTTAGCACAAGAATTAAAAAGAAATATAATTCTATAAGAACTCATCCAAGTAAATTGACAATTACGTAAGTCTCAATGTAATGCTATCTGGTGATGGGGATGTTGGGGTTCAATATCCATCAAGGTTCACTGGGTATTTTACATAAGTTATGTTCTTCTTATACTCCACACCATTGCGGGTNGGCTATCTGGTGATGGGGAGGTTGGGGTTCAATATCCGTCAAGGTTCACTGGGTATTTTCCATAAGTTATGTTCTTCTTATACTCCACACCATTGCGGGTGCTTTTACTTTAACCTCTGCCTTCCCTACTCAAAGTGCTGAGACACCAGAAAGGTACTAAAATACGATCGAGTAATTAAATAATAAGTATTTAAACTCTAGGGCAATATATCTTACCGACATTTTAAACATATTAAATGATAACTAATTCGGTAATATAAATAAAGCTGATAGGTTGAACCAACAAGCGAGTACTTATCCACGAACTGCGCGAAACGTTCGCAATCGTTTGAGAACATCATACATGATACATTCAGTGGAGCCGAAACAACGCTCACGGACAAACATTGTTAGCGGATGTTCATGATGTTTTCTGATGTTTGCTGATGTTTCGGGCGATGTTGGTACTTCAAAGGAGACTCAGTGATGGCACATTTCACGCACGTTCAGTGAAGGAGAGATCAATTATGGTCATTTCAAGTCCTGTGTGGTGTGGATTAGGTACCTCTGATCTATATCTAATCACACGACATATTATCCAGTATCTTCTTAAAATTCAGTCAAGAAGAACGAAGCCGTAGATGAACTAATAAAATTAAATCTTCTTTGTTGTTAGGTTATTCCCTTCTCCTTATTTAATATTTATCCTTCTATGTAGACATGTTTCAGTGCTATATGTTACACCGCCTTCAGGTCTTATTTATGATGACGATGATTTTTTTTACTTAACAGCCTTCACTCCTACCCCTTTCCCTTGCCAATTTTCTACAATTACAATCTTAAGTATTTTATAATTATTTGGAGTGGTCTTGCCCAATTTCAGTTTTCTATCACAAATAAACTAGTTTTTTCTATTCCATTAGTTTTAGAAATTAATTTTAGCCCTCCACCCACATAAAAACAACTCCCCAAGCGTATAACCCTAATGGGATAGTAAGATAAATTGCTAAGAAAAAGAACTGCAATATAGAGATTTTGAATATTACGACGAATAATGTTAAATGTAACTGTCCTTCTACCTGCCTGACCAAATTTAAATTTTATACCACACCTAAAATGTTTTCTTCTATTCTCCCCTAACTCACTCCTAACACTACCCCCAACTTTTCCCTAAATCCCAAATAAAAATTTAACATTTTCAGGATTTAATATTAAATTTTGAATGGTATTTTTATCTGCCTGCTGAATTTGTTTACTACCACATTAGAAAGTAATTATTTATTATTCGTTTTTGAAATTTTGAGACGCCACACTATTTATTCTGATTCACTTTTAGAAATTGTAAAATTTATATGGTTATCTGGAGTTGTCTATCTGTATGTCAAATTTTAACTTTATACCTCATATAAAAAGTTATTTCACAATTGTTATCCCAATTCGCAGAGCCCCGTTTTAAAACATTTCAATCTTAGTTATTTCTGTTTATTTGGGGAAATCCCGCTAGCTTCGTCTTAAGAAAAATTTCAAGGATTTATGTCTGCTGGCTCAAAAGATACCTTGGTGAATTTTGAAAACTTTCAACTCGCCGTTCCCCGCCCACCCCCCAGCGGGCTCAAAAGATACCTTGGTGAATTTTGAAAACTTTCAACTCACCGTTCCCCGCCCCGCCCCTTTCTCTTCTTAAGGGTAGAATTTCAAATTGTAATACTTATTTTGTTATCTGGACTTTCACTTCTACTCGACCTACCAAATTTAGTTTTTCTACTAAAACTAGAAGATATTTTTTTTTGTTTACTTACCTCCCTCCCCCTTGCAACAACTGATATTTTCTGGAGTCCTATATACACATTTAAATAATTTAATCCTTTATGATTATTTGAAAATGATTCTCTTCCCTGTCAAATTTTAATTTTCAATCTCATCTTAAATCTACATTTTCAAATTATAGTCTCCAACGCCAAATCCTGGAGCCCCATTTTGAAATTCCCCTATTTTATATTTGTCTGTTTATTTATTGAGATCCCTCTACCTTCCTGCCAAATTTAAGTTTTCCAGCTTATCTGAAAGTATATTTTCTTTGCCAGTTCTACTGTCAACTTTCTAGAAAACTGTATCATGCTATACAGCATCACTACCCATCCCTTGTTTCTTTGGATGCTATCATGTGCTTTGGAGAACTCAATGAACAAAATACAAGTCTCCGTGTTTCCTTTTGTTGTACAAGCCTCCTCCAGAATTCTTAGTGGATCTCCATGTTATGAAGCCTACTTGTTGTTCCCCTTTAGTTGAATCAATATAATTATTTGATTCATTTAAATATAAATTGTTATGTACAAGATTGTATAGGTCGAATCGAATAATAAAATTTCCCTGTGGTGTTTTCAATCTAGTTTACCTCAAGTACTATTGATGCTGTTTTCCGGTCTTCTTGAATGTTATTAAACATCAACATATTTGTAATTATGTCATGTAATTGTTTCAATATTCTTTGACCCCCTTTCTTTAAAATATCTGTTTGTATTCTGTATTCTCCAAGCACTTTTCTTATTTTTAGGCCTTTCAGAGACTTGTGTTTGTGGTAGCAAATCTGGCATTAGAACTCCTCTTTATTTCTTTTGCCCTTGCCATTTTCACAGTTTAGAAGGTTTTCAACAATTTCAACACTTCTGCGATCTCAGATGTTGTGTTTACAGCTACGTCCTTAATGGCATTAGTCCAGACGTAAGACCTCTCTTACTGTTCACTTAACTTTTACGTAATAATAACTTACTGTAAAGATACAAGTGTGAGATCAGGATTCAATAAACTTCAGGTAACAATTTGAGCAAATCATAGACAATGGATTCAGAATGTTCGAGAAAATAGTTGGTCACTAAATTAAAACCTAAAACTTTAAGGTTGATTCAGGCTACAAAGACTTGCAATATAAGATTTACTGGATAGAGATGGCCGATTCAGTAAAACCGATTACCGATTATTTAAATAATTGTTCATAATATGATTATTTACACTGATTAGTTCAAATTATCTATTATTTATTAATAACTATTGGAAATACGTTTAAGAGAAAGATAACAATTTATGTATTTAATACAAACAGAATTAATTTAAAAATCAACTGTTAAAGCTTTGATAATCTTAATTTTGGATTAATCATTGCATAACTGGTGATTAATATTTGTATAACCAGTGGATGTTGGAACTAGATTACTAGTTTTTATCAACGATATGAATTTATATTTATTTATATGATTAGGTAATATTTGCATAGCCCACAACGCAGATACAGTGTTTATATAAGTGGTTTTATTTTTCGATTTTGATCACTAAACTCCAACATAGAAAATTTAACTTTAAATTTTACTAAAAAACGTTAAATATGCATAATAATCGGGGATTAAGATTAATTTCCGACACACCCGATAACGATTCATCGGTATCCGTATCAGTACACCCCTACTGGATACACAAAACAAAATGTAACAAGAGGCTACCCTGTCTTACATTTCACGAGACGCAGACCAATTATACCCAATAAGTTGTCTGCAATTATTCATGAAAAACAAATGAAGTAGTAAATAGTCTTATTGACATGGCTCACAATAATTGGCTAGCCATAACAAATAGTATGTACCCTTCAATTAATGTTCACGTAACGGGAAAGTTAACCACTGTACAACTCTTAAATTAAGTAAGCTTTAAATGTACGATAAGCCAACTGCATCGTGGGGGCTTCCATTTTAAAATACGAGGCAACCCGTTAAATTACATTGGTTACACTATGTAAACATTAAGGGTACATTAATTTGATTGTGCTTTTGGCATAAGTAAGGATTCAGTATTTTTTCTCAACAAACCAGGAATAACCCTTCCATCTACTTCATTATCTATAGAACACCCTGTAAACAGTGCAAATTGATATGGCTAACAACCACGCAGACAAGCATAAGTCATCAAGATTAGCTCTACATATCCGGGCTGCAAAAACATGGGTTTTCTCACTAATCAAAATAAATAAAACATAATCACGAAGATGTTGTCACTAACTCTATGACCTCTGCTAAATCTGCTTTTAAAGTTTTTCCCCTTTGAGCCTGATGGGTGAACTCCTGAAAAAGGCTTCATCAAGTTGCCGATTAAGCTAAGAGTTTCATCTCCCAAAATAAGTTAGGTGCAGGTGTGGGGTGTCTTAGGATAATATTAAGTGGGGGTATGTTCAAATGTACAGTACATTCTTCGACTTTGTAAATATGTCTATTTTCTTACTCAGAAATTCTTAAACCCCGGAAATAAAACCTCACCAATACAAAATTGGCTTTATTGTCGTTGATCATTGCAAACAAAAGAATACTGAATAGTAAATTATAATGAATGTACTCACTTCCAGATCCAACCAGGCCCAGTATGTCGATATGCTTTCTAACTATTGAGCCAAACACAATGTGCTGAATTCTACAGCTGCTTGAAATCTTCAGCCACATTCAAACATTCTTCTTGAGTGCCTGGAATATACAAATAAATCAAAAGTGTTCACTTATCATGCTTGTTTCTGAATTTTATATGTAATATTTTTCATATCTATAAATAAAATTCATAAATATTAAACGTTCCTTTTCAAACAATTCTAATGTTTTTCAAAAATGTTTTATATTGAAACCAGCACGGACAATACTCCTGATGAAGAAGAAAGTACGAAGGACGATGAATATTTTGTGAACCATAGTGTGTCCAAATCCTCGGGAAATAATTTCATCGATTCTCATGAAGACGATCCTGATTATTTTCAACCTCAATCATAACAGCTTGAACCCGGCTCTAAGAATACCAAACATAGTCGATATGCAGCACTTTTCACACGAAATATTCCCTCAGAATAACTTATCTAGCATTCGTGTCGCAACACAGCCATAAAATAAACGCATGTTAGTCCTCCACAATGTAAAAAACCAAATACAAATGATAAATAACTACATCAGCTGATCCCCGTAAGAACCAAGATTTCCAAATAATGCAGGAATGTTTACAACATGATGGACATAACGTTTGCAGCGAGCACATGACAATGAAATTAAAAATATTATATCAAGCTTACTCAATCATTTGAACCGCATATTTTTATATAATATCGTTTACTGCAGATTTGGGACAGCATGATATTTAGAAACATGCATAGTGTGAATGACAATATTGACTGAAGTTTCCCTAATATAAGTAATAATATTAATTTTAGAAACTGTTCAAGACCTACTTCAATTACAGCTATCTCTTACAGTAAATCACTAATATCATATTGTTCCGACATTCCTCCTACACCCTCAATGTATTTGCAATGTGAAAGTCAAAACAACGCGGTGTTAATAACATCTTGATAATCCAACTCCACCAGCATTCATTACCAATACATTAACATACTATGATGGCTAACTCTAACTACCGTGAGTACACTTAGTAATAAACTAAAAGGAAGTAAAGAAATAATATTATTTTCTCAAAACATTATTTGATTTTGTATATAGCCATGGTTTAACATCAGAAACAAAATGGAAATTATATTTTCCACATTAAAATTACTTTGAGGGTAGTTCACACAAGCGGAAATATTCAATTTATATCATATATCCACAACTATTTGGGATATGAAATAACTTAATTAAAGTTGTAGCAGGTAACTTTTACAAATATAAAACTCTGAATTGAAATTTATTTTTATAAAACCATTAGTTTCCGAGATATCTATAATTTTTAATATTTAAGCTATTGCCTTGGAAATGGACATTTGATTGTTATGTTCTTTGGTAGATATATATGTTCCTCTTTCCTCGATATGTTTCTGTAACATATTTTATTTATTTTGTGCGCTTTTGTTGATTGTGATAATCCTTTTTAAATTATGTAGTGTGCATTAATGGGTATTATTTTGTTTAATTACAGTTTATAAGACTGAATAAAATATCTCGATCTTTAGGAAGAGGGGTGAAAGAGTCGATGCGGTGCACCATACTATTTATTTTATAATATAAGAATATTCAGGTTCTTGTTATTTAGTAAACAATTTGAACATATTTTACTTACACTTACATTTGCCGCCAATGCTTCATTCTGCACACATTTCAGAAACTATTCTGTAAACTAGTTGCTAGGACACACTAAAGACACACTTACATTTGCCGCCAATGCTTCATATTTGCACACATTTCAGAAACTATTCTGTAAACTAGTTGCTAGGACACACTAAAGACACACTTACATTTGCCACCAATGCTTCATTTTGCACACATTTCAGAAACTATTCTGTAAACTAGTTGCTAGGACACACTAAAGACACACACGGGATTGTTGTACGAATCGCCTGTAGCCAGCAATTGAAGCATCACTTCAATATAATTTCTATGAGAAGGTGGTTTCTGTAGTTTGCAATAATTGTATTATTAGGGACCAATCTTTGGAAGTGATTATTAAAAATATGGTGTTGATATGCGAATACATTTCTTAAATAGATCGCGCCAATGATTTGTTCATAAACAGTAAGTATCTACATTGAATTACTGGCCTTAAAACACTGGAAATACAACATATATTATGTTTCCTCTTCTTTTTAAATCTCTTTATCTCAAACAAATCATTCACTACAATAAAATAGTACCGCGGAAGCAAAAACGTTATTTCTGGGAGTAGTTTTGATGGCTACTGTAGGCCCGCACAATATGGCTCAACAAAACACTGATGTTCGTGAACTAATTATTATTTGCAAACATTTGTCAAGTGGAGACACAGCTAATAAAACTGTTTGCAAATATTATAAAAACATTCGCGGACATTTTCAACGTTTGCTTAAAATATTTATTGGTTGATTGCCGGCTTAATGAATAATAATGAATAAATTACAATTTATATTGAATGTAATAGTGTAATCTATTTCAAACTTACTCATGCACATATTCGAGGATGTTAGATTATTTTGTAGCGTGTGTGCCTAGGGTTCAAGGGCTTCCAATTCAATTACTGGTATGATCAAAATTATACAGGATATATTCGAAAAAAATCTGCTAATGCCATTAAATTGTATTTAAGTTTCGGTGTACAGCGCTGGGAAAGCAAAGCTGTTCAAGCATACATGTACAACAGTTTGCATAGGAGCTAGGCGCGTGGTATTACACACCTCGACATCTTAGAGCACGGCAGCAAATCATACCACAATTAATACTAGACAACACACAGGTCCATCTAGAAATGCAAACACGTTCTAAGGGTCGTCATTAATGATCCTCCATTACAGAAAGGGCTTGCCATTATTACAAGTTCGGTGCCACGCGCCTAGCTCCTTTGCAACTTGTTGTACACGCATGCTTGACAGCTTTGCTTTCCAGGCGCTGTAAGCCAAAACACTGGACACAATTTTGTGTTTATTGATATTAGCACAGTTTTCCTGATGTAATTATATAGGGGTTTTGTATTACTATTGGTTCAAATACTATATTCGTGTAGTTTTGTTTATGAGCTTCGAAAATCCTGTATATTGATATACAGTGATTATACAGTGATACGTTTCACAACTTGCTAAGGTAGCTAACAAGGTTTGTTCTATGTTTTGTTTTAAATTAATTAGACGACTCTCATAATTTCTACACAAATACACTAACGCCTACAAACAAACACCAAATACTGAGTCAGCAGATATATTTTCTAGCTTTAATCATTATCTTAACTACCTTAAAATTATATATTAAAAGTAGAACCTTTTATAACACAAAATGTATAGTTTAAAATAAGGTGTTTTTGTTCCAAAATTTAGTACCAAGTGTAACCAAATTATTCCAAAGTATAATTTGTAAGTAGACGCAAATACCTTTAGTTCTTTACTTCAATTTTCAAACAATTACTTTACTAGAACTACTTTTCTTTTTGAATCTACCAGTGACAGTATTGTAAACACACTACCCTACACTCTATCCTAAAGTAGACCGATACCAGGGTGCACAGTGGGACTTCGTTCGAAGTGATTACCGATTACCTTATTCAGTGAACGCAGGTAGACCCGATCACTGGCCTCGGGACCATCAGAAGTCGCCGGACATATTAACAGAAGTGGAAGCTAGCTCGGGTGCACACAGCCGGGGATTGATAGATAAGATAAGTACTCACACATTCTGTGAAACTCGGTGTTTCTGTGTGTGCCAGTGTTGTTGGCTGATTAGACTATGGCTACTTGCTATACACTTGCAATTAAAGACAGTATATTAATACAGAATAACACAATCTAATTCAGTACACAAAAAATGAATCTTATACATCTCTATGACGACGGATAGTGAGATTTACTTAAGGCTCTAAGAATGTAGATTGATTATTTTAAAACATTTTGATTAATTTCAGGTGAATGGGGTTGTTTAATTCCTTAGAAAACCAGTTAAGTATCATTTAGAAAAATACAATGGCAGCTCCAAGATGGAACTAAAGTGATGATTATAAAATTCAACATGAAATCCCTTTTGTTCATTTAAAGAAAATTTATTAATATAGGATGAATATCATTTAAGATTTAAACTTCTTTCAATAATGGATAAATATTCACAGAGATGAAGTTTTAGTCACGCGTGAATGGGAGGTTATCCTCCTTTAACAAATTTGGTAAGTTATAATAGTAAATCTTTGTTTGTATTCTTCCGTAATGGTTGAAAATGAGTAAACAAAAACTGCTTGGTACTTAAAATGTTAATTTTGTGGTTGATACCTTGGAAGGTCCACTAAAGAAAACACACGACTTTCCAAAACCTGTCCTTATTCGATGTTGGTGTTTCTATTTCTGAATTCAAGAATATACCGGGTTTAAGTGACCTTTCATCTCCCGAATCATTTAATACGCCATTATTAAAAATGTTTTAGTAGTCCCCAATTCTCATACTTATACTGTCTTCCTCAATCCAGATGGTCTAAAGGTCCCCATTCATGAGGCGATAAATGAAGCAATCTGGTTGGCAATGTGATTGCTCTGAAATTGCCGGCGGATTGGTGACCCCCACTAATGAGTTGACTATACATACAATTAGTTGTAAATTGAGACTTTCCTCTACTTCTGTGACGTGTGGGCATTACTGTCAATGAGTGCACTTCGTACCGTGTTGTTTATATGTGTTTATGTTAGTAAGTGCTGGTAGGGTCTGTGAATTAGTACAGTGGCCATTTTTAATATGTGGATTGATAATAAAACCAACAACAGTGGCAGTAGAAGTAGTAGTGGTGGTAGTAGTAGTAGTAGTGGTGGTAGTAGTAGTAGTAGTAGTGGTAGTAGTAGTAGTAGTAGTAGTGGTAGTAGTAGTAGTAGTGGTAGTAGTAGTGGTAGTAGTAGTGGTGGTAGTAGTAGTAGTAGTGGTAGTAGTGGTAGTGGTGGTAGTAGTAGTGGTAGTAGTAGTAGTGGTAGTAGTAGTAG
>CABFOV010008451.1:12605-23480 GCA_902141375.1 Timema poppense
AAAGCGTCTCACTACCCGTTCGAGCTATTTGCCTTTGTACTAATTACGGTCATTTTATGTTATGGATGAGGAAAGTTGAATTTAGAGGAAGTGTACCCGTATTTGAGTGGAGGAAGAGTGAAAGACCACCCTCAGTTCACCCGATGTCCCCATCTTCGGCAGTCCAGTCAACTGCGAGAATAGTATCTTAAGCCATACGGCTACCCCCGAGGGCGTTAGATAGAAAATTCCAAATATACCAGTGAAAACCCTGGTCCGAAAACAGCATCTCGAAAACAATTTTTTGGGTTTAGGGGGGAGGGGGAGGCAATGAAAAGTTTACATTGATCAAAATATCGAGTTAGTTTTTTTTAACGAGGGGTCAAGGGAAACTAACAAGTTCCACACTTGCTATGTTTATTACGAGTCTGGCTAAACTGAAACTTCAAAAGAACAAGGAGAGTCCTCAAATAACTTAAGAACGATTTGTCGTGACCGTAACAACAAATGACTGCACTTATGTTTAAGGAAGACCAGGTCTAATTACCTGTACTATTCACCCAAATCCCAGAGGTACAGCAATTTGCGTTAAAAATCAGCTAAATTTA
Source organism: Timema poppense (assembly GCA_902141375.1). Classification (NCBI taxonomy): domain Eukaryota; kingdom Metazoa; phylum Arthropoda; class Insecta; order Phasmatodea; family Timematidae; genus Timema; species Timema poppense. The sequence continues at coordinate 13,193 of CABFOV010008451.1, forward strand.
TATATTTATCTGTAGGGTTTAATATCCTAAACTCAAAATGTAAGATTTTTTTATGATATGGATCACTTTTTGTAGCTACAACTTCATTTTGGGTTGACCCACACCGTAGGTCACATGGTCTAGCGCGTCAATCTAATATTAGACTAGATTACTAGTGATTAAATGGGTTCCCACTCTCCCTCTACGCAGATGAAGGTACATTTCCTCTAAAAATGTATTTATAATTGCTATTCCATCATCGGAATTAATGCACACATAGGCACCAGACCTTACTGAAAAACTAAATTTTTAGGGTAAAAACGTGGGGGGAGGGGGGATATATTTAAATATGATGTGACAGGCATCTGATAGACGACATTTAGACGATTAAGAACGACGCGCTTTTAAACCAAGATGTTCTTCTAATAAATCTGCCGTTGATCTGCCTGAAAATATAATGTTCCACGGCAGTCCAGCATCCTTACTTCACCTAACACACTTGTTCAGCATCCATACTTCACCTAACACACTTGTTCAGCATCCTTATCTCCTCTCACGCACTTGTTCAGCATCCTTATCTCCTTTCACACACTTGTTCAGCATCTTTCCCTCCTCTCACACACTTGTTCAACATTCTTATTTCCCCTCACACACTTGTTCAGCATCCTTATCTCCTCTCACACACTTGTTCAGCATCCTTATCTCCTTTCACACACTTGTTCAGCATCCTTAACTCTCCTCACACACTTGTTCAGCATTCTTCTTTCCCCTCACACACTTGTTCAGCATTCTTCTTTCCCCTCACACACTTGTTCAGCATCCTTATCTCCCCTCACATATTTGTTCGGCATTCTTATCTCCCTCTCACACACTTGTTCAGAATCCATATCTTCCCTCACACACTTGTTCAGAATCCATTATCTCCCTCTCACACACTTGTTCAGAATCCATATATCTTCCCTCACACACTTGTTCAGAATCCATATCTTCCCTCACACACTTGTTCAGAATCCATATCTTCCCTCACACACTTGTTCATAATCCATATCTCCCTCTCACACACTTGTTCATAATCCATATCTCCCTCTCACACACTTGTTCATAATCCATATCTCCCTCTCACACACTTGTTCATAATCCATATCTCCCTCTCACACACTTGTTCATAATCCATATATCCCTTTCACACACTTGTTCAGCATCCATATCTCCTTCTCACACACTTGTTCATAATCCATATCTACCTCACACACTTGTTCATAATCCATATCTCCCTCTCACACTTGTTCAGAATCCATATCTTCCCTCACACACTTGTTCAGAATCCATATCTTCCCTCACACACTTGTTCAGAATCCATATCTTCCCTCACACACTTACACACACTTGTTCATAATCCATATCTCCCTCTCACACACTTGTTCATAATCCATATCTCCCTCTCACACACTTGTTCATAATACATATCTCCCTCTCACACACTTGTTCATAATCCATATCTCCCTCTCACACACTTGTTCAGAATCCATATCTCCCCTCACACACTTGTTCAGCATCCTTATCTCCCCTCACACACTTGTTTAGTATCCTTCCCTCCCCTCACAGATTTGTTCGGCATCCTTATCTCTTCTCACACACTTGTTCAGCATTCTTCTTTCCCCTCACACACTTGTTCAGCATCCTTATCTCTTCTCACACACTTGTTCAGCATCCTTAACTCTCCTCACACACTTGTTCAGCATTCTTCTTTCCCCTCGGACACTTGTTCAGCATCCTTAACTCTCCTTACACACTTGTTCAGTATTCTTCTTTCCTTTCACACACTTGTTTAGCATCCTTATCTCCTCTCACACACTTGTTCAAAATTCATATCTCCCTCTCACACACTTTTCAGCATCCTTATCTCCCTCTCTCTCACACACACACACACACACACACACCATTTCTCTGTCCTTCTCCCACACACTTGCTCTCGGTGGCTTTCCTCCTAATCCAGTTAGCCTCGCTCCCTTCTTCACAAATTGTATTTGGACAGAAATACTTTTTTTTCTTCGTGTTTGTATTTCACATCAACTTTTACTTTTCCTGACGAGAAGAAATGCCTTTTCTTTGAGAAGATTTTATATTGTTAGATTTATTTTATTTTATTTGGAGATGTTTTTTCCACGAATTATATATTTTTATTTCAACTCATTTTGATATTTGAGTATTGTCTAGATAAATACGTCTGTACTCGTGCGATGAAGGTCCTTTCTCTTTTCATTTTTCAAAATGCTTTCTGAAGTGTTTATTAGATATTATATTGATTCGTGACATTAACTGGTTATGACATAATTGTTTAATACTGAAAGCGTCACTTGAGATGCATACACTCTCAGTCAATTGTGTGTGCAGTGCAGAGTAATAGGAGCACGTGACCATGAAAATGATCCGTACGAGGAAATGGTTGTATGAATTATTAGTGATGCTGCTCGAAGTAAGTTGTAGGTTCTAAACGACGCGCGGTCAGTGATCTGATCCTTGGTACGTTGGAGGAACAAGATTGACTCAGATCAACATGAGATGTGGGAAGAGAGGAGACATCGGATCGGGTAGCAAGAGAAGTCGTGAAAGGGTGAATGGAGGAAGCATCAGGAGAAATGATAAGGGTGGGAGAGAATCCCTAAACAGGGTACGACATGCACACATTAGATCACATAGTTATTTTTACAGCAAGACTTGAGCAAAGTTTGAGAAAATGATTAGATACGAGAGGAATATTTCATTACCGTGAGATACAAGGAGATACAGAATGTCAACGACCATTTAATAAGGGTAGAGTTGATGTAATTGTTTTTGTACTGCGTTTTACTACCTGTATATGTTATGAGCATATGTATTAATTACGCTAGTGAGTTAGGGATGAGGAAGGTTGAATTTAAAGGAAGTGAGACCACATTTGCGCGGAGGTAGTAAAAAAACATTTCGGAAAGCCACTCTCAGTACACACGACCGGGATTGGAACTCCATTCGCCCTGTCATCGGCAGTTTTGTCTAACACGAGAGTGACGCCTTAGACCATGCGGTCATCGAAGCCATTAGTTGATGTAATTCATATCTGAATGACCTACGAGGAAATGTAATGTAATACAGAAAGTTCTTGACTCACATATACGTAGTTGTACTTCGACTAATGTAATGTAATGTAATGTAATATAATATAATACAGAAAGTCCTTGACTTACGCGGATTCGTAGATACGTAGTTGTACTTCAACTAATGTAATGTAATATAATATAATACAGAAATTCCTTGACTTACGCGGATTCGTAGATATGTAGTTGTACTTCAACTAATGTAATGTAATGTAATATAATAGAATATAATGTAATATAATATAGAAAGTCCTTGACTTACGCGGATTCGTAGTTGTACTTTTATCAAAAGCCATTTTAAATATAATATATGGCGTTATCAGTAAGAAGATGCGCAGTTCATAAGTGTCGTCACAATTTTGATTGTTTTCATCTTGAGCGCAATTAATTCGTTCAAATAATTATTTATACAAGCAGAAACTGTTTGATTAATTTTAAAGAATGCTTCTACACTGCTCACCCCTGAAGTTCGTCTCAGCCCTGTACCACAGCACCGACTTCGCGTTGGAATCCGCCGAGATGATGACCTCCTTCCTCCTCAGTCTATGGAGCAAATTCCGAAGATTAGCGATGTGCAGCTCAGTGGGGCGCAGGATCTGAAATAACAAGACATAAGAAAACACATCCAACTCCTACACAGGTACAATATTAATTGGAAAGATGACTAAGGAACAGAACACCATTCTCGGCCTTAGCGATATAAATCGCACTCCAAACCTGGCCTTCCGTCCTTGAATAGACCATCCTGCCACTCTCCCAGCTTGGGACGACTCCATCTCTGGAACAGGGCTCTTGAATAGCCAGAAGATCTATCCCCAAGTCCACTATGCTCATCTTTCTCTCATCCATGACCAGAATGGACCGCTGAGTTGAGTGAAAAACTAACAACCATAATTAGTTCGGTTCATCCCGTTCTGCATTGCCCTGAAATAAGCAGGACAGTCGCTGATCACCAACACCGTGGGCATGAGGTTTACCATACCTCATGCAATTAGAACATACAGGAGGGGAATCCCTCTCGGTGCACGCAGCACGCGCACATCCCTGGGAGACCTGCAGCTCTGGCACTTGAAACACCTGCATACGGAGTTGTATTCTTTGAGACGACAGAAGTTCCACTGGATATAGACCCCGTTGGCACTCCTACACCTGTTCTGGATCTGCGGGGCACACTCCAGGACCCAGTGGTTGTCTCCAGTGTTCTTCCTCCTAACCTTGAAGTGTCGTCTGAAGCCAGCATCTAATTCCTCCGTCGTCATCTCTCCATCGAAGTTCTGCGCTCGGATGCCCTCTCTCATCTTCTCCTCCGTCAAATCCTAGATTAAATCCTTCGGGTTTGACACCATCGGCATCTCAAACCCTTAGCACTTACCTCCTGAGGATCCTCCATAACAGCCCTCAACTTCTTATCCTTCATCTCCACGATAACTCCACCCTTGCCGATCTTCCGCACGTTCCTGATCTTTATCCCAGCTGCCCCCGGGTCGATGGCACTAAGGAGTTTCTCCTTGGTCTGCTGGATAGTCTGCGTAGACGTCCTGTCCTCCGGGAAGAACAAGACGGCCTTCGATCTCTCCAATATCTTCCCATATTCCTGGTCAGCTTGGGCGTCTTAGGTGGGTGGGCAGCCCATGCCCTGCAGCATAGCTGCACCCCTGCTCGCTCATCGGCACGTCCATCGGCATACCTGCAATACCTGAATCAGCCACTCTACATTCACTCAACATACCTAAGATCTCCTCTCTACCCTTGAGTCGTCCCTTAAGGAAGTCCACTTCCTCCAAAAGCTCCGCCAGGTATCCTCCAATGGCGTCGATGTTCGTAGCCAATACCTCTTCTGGGGTCGTAGTCCCTCTCCTCGTCCCGTTCACCAGTCTGGTGATCAGCCCTTCCAGGTCGGACAGGCACCTCTAGCCCCTGGTTGCCACTGACGCCTCACCGATCTTTCGTCTGGAGGTGACCTCCGTGCACTCATCGTCGCTCAGAACCCTCTTCCTAGCGTCCTTAGGCATCTCCATTGACGGCTTCTCAGGCGGTGGACCCGGAGTTTCAGGGACGAAAACCAACGGCGGAAACTCCGGCCGACCAGGCTGCCCCGCAGGGCCGTCAATTCCTCCCGGTAGGGTCATGTAAGTCTCCGATTATTGCGGGAAACTCATCCCATAGCCTGTAAAAACTCTGTACAAACCAACAGAATAGGAAAACCAAATCAACAATGTACCAAAATTCAGTTGAAAAAATAAAAATAGAAATAAATTTCACCAAAAACCAGTCCCCCGATTAAATATAACAGTGAAAAAATTAAAACCAACAACACCAGATATAAAAAAACAAATAAGTCTATATACAGGAGCAACCAATCAGAAGTTGAAACAATCAAAGAAAAAGGTTAAGTCCAATAATACCCAAAAACTGAAATATCTTAGAAAACAATCACTCTATTGACAAAAATACCTTTTAGAAACCTGCCTACCAGTTATCTACACATTTTATTTAGGTAACAAAAACCTCTAAAACCAAGAGTAAAATTGATAAAAGCAAATTCGTACCTGAAGTGTGCTAAAACAGAAAAAAGTTAAACAAAACACATAACCCGACCTATCTTAAGAATCGATGAACCAGTTTTAAAAATCCTTCTTAAAAAAACTTCCTTCCAGTTATCTACAGCTTTTATTTAAATACCAAGAACCTCTAAACACACCATGAAAGTCAATATAAGGGAATTTGTCACTCAGGTGAACAAAACACTGACAAAAAGTTTAGAGTCCAACAATTTACAAATATTGTGATTACTCTCTCAATGTTGAGTTTAGCGAGCTGAAACTTCACAAAAACCTTCCTGATACTTGAATCTAACCCTAAGATAGTCAAGAAACCCTCAAATCAATCTTATATTTATACCCTTAAGCAAACAAACTTCAAGATCCCAATATTAGCCAATTAATCGTGTACTTCAAACAGAGTTTTCTCTCAAAAATCCCTAATCAACACATAACTAAATTTTAATATGATCAAGACTAGCTAATAAATTAACTATTAACACCAAAAATTACCCTTAAATAAACACTCTAAGGTATTAAATCCAACTTTGAAAAACAAATTTTACTCACCAAAAACAGAGTCCAGCTCGTACACAAAAACATAATTTAATCAATAATTTCACAATTATAAGTACGCCTATTCACACAACACTGAATATCAGGGGGGAGAGGCCCCCCTAAAAGCCCAAATTAACACCAAATCACCAATTTTATACACAATTTCACTCAATATTTACACTCAGAGGAGATTCAAAATGGCGTGATTCACACAAATAAATTCTAAGTCTCTATCTATGCTATTTATTCGACCAGATGGGCACGAATCAACTCACAAACACTACCACGTATTAATTAAACCCTTATAAACACAATGGAAACAATATTATCATCCAAGTTAGCTTTATTATCACTAAAATCGCAGTAAAAACCGGATCAAATTAATCCACGATCTAGTCAGTAGTTGAAGCTCGCGAGAACAGCCCAGATTGTCATTTATTACGTAATTGTATTGGGTTGGGTTCTGAGGAATGATCTTCTGATCACTCAGCCCATATCAGTTGGCGATACACGTGAATTAAAGCGTTTGGAACAGTCGAACAAAACTCACTAAACGCCACAAACCAAGAGGGCTTATAATAGGAGAACAGGGCAGTAGGAAAATACAAATGACAATATAATTACATGTTGTATAACTGACATCATTCTATTCACAAAGATACATTCTACCGTCTTGCATTATTATTATTATTATTATTATTAGCACCGCGTCTTACTATCCGTTCGGGTTTTACGCACTTAGTAGGGTGATTGTGAGATGAAATGGAGGACCTACAGTTTAACGTTAGATCCGAACCACGGTGGAGGCCTGGCATTCCCCACATTCACAAGTTTTGATTGATACACGTCTTGTCAGAGGTTAAGGAAGGGTTTGGCAATCAGATAAATTTGTGCCGGGACTGAGGATTGAACCCCGGACCCCCAGTACAGAAGTTTGACACCTTACCCCTAGACCACCAGGTCACCTTTTAACCTTCCTTAACAGTTTCCATTCGTTTCCCGTTCATCTAGCTCTTAATGATCAACAACAGTATGTGGATTCGTTGACTTTTAAGAGCTAAAAATGTCAACTCTTAGACTAAATTTACAAGTCTATAATATATGTATAGGGTAATAGAAAATAGGTGTTTTTTTTACAGTAAATACCAAACTCGCGTACGGTTAAAATTTGCATAAAAATTTAATCTAAGTTAAACTATTGGCACTATTTTGTCCACTTAGCCAACTCCGTAAATAACCAGCTTGTATTACCCTTTGAAACAAACATATATGCCAAAAACACACACCACTTAAAAGAAAAAAATATATCAAATGTGAGTGAACCATAAATAAATATTATACACCGATTAGGTAGCAATAGACAAATTTCAAAATTTCGACTGAGTTTTGAAAATAAATATTTTTACTCAAGTGTCTTTTTTTATTTTTTAACTTATATGCCTGTTAAGAGTTTTATAAATATCCCTTTCTATAAAAATTTGACTATAGCTCTACTGAAATGATTGATGACTGTTTATAATTTTCTCATAAATTTGTCAAGGCTTCGATTTAGATATACTTTAGCAAATGATGTTCAAAATCTTATACGGACGAAAAAACCCATCAAGTTAGAAGCACAAACATTTCAATTATTATTTCATTAAAAGGTAGTTTTCATGTAAAAAAAAAATCTCATCCGATTTCAAATTAAGTTGCTCCTTTGAGCAAAACAGTGAAAACTTTTAACGTGGTCTCTCGTGCATAATTTATCTCCCCTCCTCTCCCCCATGCCCCATCCCCCTCAAAACGGTTCAGTATCATAAATGTTATTGGTTTTATCGAACATTTGTAATATTGAATGTATGTGAGTGTGGAAATAGAGAATGGGAGACGAATTCTCCGCAAAAGAATGAATTACAAAGCAGGGATTGCTGTTTCGCTACGTGTTTTATTTTAGGGGGAGAGATTTTGAAAAACGACACTCCCCTGAATTGGGGGTTCAAGAGGGAAAAGGGCCTAATACCTCACCCATTTAATGTCCATCTGTGGGAAGTATATGCGTCACCAGGGAGCGATTTAGAGAAGTGTTTGGGGGGAAAGGGGCACTGTAAAAAAAACACGTTAGAGTTGAACACAACAAGGTATGAATAAAATAGCCAATGCTATTATTTATGCTTTTTAGTGAGGATTACTCCAACTAGATATATTCTGTACAGGTGTCATTTTAAAATTTTCAGACAACGAGATATGGTACGGGGTTGAGAGCTTGTTGGTCACCTGGACTAGCATTTATACGGTACAGTCTGGTGCGAAACAATGAATTGACTGTCCTAAATCTCCCTGTCATCGGCATTTTAGTCTATTGCGAGAGTGACGCCTTATACCACGCGGCCGCCGAAGAAGGTAAAATGTTTTTCTTACTTTATAACTTAATTACTCACTTACCAGCATACTCCAGTGATTAGGTCAATATGACGTCAGCTGATCCTAGTCCAAGTAGTGATGTCAGCCATCTTGGTACAAATGGTGTCGCCCTGGAACAGATGGTGTCACCCTGGTAAAAATGGTGAAAGTCCATGTGCATTGAAAATAACACACTACTCCGCGTTTCTAAATCGGATTCGAAACTGGCAGCATTATCCTTTCTTAGATCTAGACTCTGAGGCCACAATAATAATTATTATTATTAGCATCGCGTCTTACTACCCGTTCGGGTTATACTCACTTACGCTAATGTGTAATGGTAGGGTGATTGTGAGATGAAATGGAGGACCTACAGTTTAACGTGGAATCCGAACCACGGTGGAGACCTGGCACTCCACACATTCACAAGATGTCTTGTCAGAGGTGAAGGAAGGGGTTTGGTAATCAGATAAATCTTTGCCGGGACCGAGGATTGAACCCCGACCGCCAGCACAGAAGTCTGACACCTCACAATAATTCCAGTTATGTTGGTAGAGCTAATGGAGACAAGACAAGTCATCCCTTTGCCAATCCTGGAGAGCAAAAAAAAATTAAAAGCGCTGTACAATGTTGGGAGAGTGTATAATCACAAGTCTCTAATGTCCACGATGTTTTTGTCAGAAAATTATAATAATTTAAACTTAAATTTCAATTTCATTTACTATAGTGCTGGCTACAGTAGTGAGACCTATGACAGGCCAACAGTGAAAAGTACGCAAGTACCTCACAAATACGTATAGTAAAAAAATAGTAAAAAAATGTATAGCTAAATAATGATACATACTGATGAATCATTACAAAAATTAGGACGTAATAATTATTAATTATAGATGATAAAAATAATAAATAACTTGAGAGTAGTAAAATAATAATAATAATACAATATTGGGAATTATTGGAAAAAATTATCAAATGATAACTCAATCCAGCCCTTGCTAGTACTTTTTGTATTTTGCAGTGAAGTATGTTAATCATAGTTTAATCTCTACCTTGAGATAGTTATATCCAGTCCATCTCACTACACCTTATCTTTTTCAGCTCCGTTCTAATGTGATCCTCCCGTCTGCGTCTAGGTCTTCTCACTAGTCTCTTCCTGTTGGGTTTACCAGTCACCCTAACACTTTCATTCGCGATACATTTCCTGCCCACCGTAACCTGCGACACTTGAATGTTTCTAGCTTAGTACAGGGCATTTGACTCGTCATTATGTAACTTCCTTCAATCCCCAGTATCCTCATCACTTTTTGGAACCATAGTCTTCCTAAGCACCTTGTTTTATAACATCCTAAATTTGTTTTTGTCATGTAAGATAAGAGACCACGTTTCACACTAGTAGAGAACTGGTAAAATTAATGTTTTGTATATTCTGAGTTTTACATAATTGTTTTCTTCGATGCCTAGTTTAGTAGCTTACGGGAGTCTTATACATTAATAGCATGTCGGTGACCTGGCAGTCTAGGGGTAAGGTGTCAGACTTCTATGCTGGCGGCCGAGGTTCAATCCTAGGTCCCGGCAAAGATTTATCGGATTACCAAACCCTTCCTTCACCTCTAAAAAGACATCTTGTGAATGTGTGGAATGCCAGGTCTCCACCGTGGTTCGGATTCCACGTTAAACTGTAGGTCCTCCATTTCA
>CABFOV010008452.1:7631-18818 GCA_902141375.1 Timema poppense
CCCCATTCCCTCGTTACAGTGCTCGTAGATCTGTGAAAACGTACCTCATTCGAGACGTCGTTAAGTAACAATACCAGCTCAGTGAAGGGCGCCGCTCGGAGCCATTAAAATAATGACGCTTCCGGCCGTGAAAAACAACGACATCAAGCTTGTTCAGGTTTGTGGTCACCCTGTGGAGGACGTGATGGTGCAGTCGAGGAGGGATTGAAATAAGGACGGGGAAGATGTCGATGGAGGAGAGGACGCTATAACCATTTTGTTTTTCATGGTTTTGTGGTCTTTTTATGGCTGTTGTGTTTATCCAGGCAGATCATTACGAAGGAACCTGTTTTATATGGGATTATGTGCGGGGTCTGATACTTCAAGTTTATTGGTAGTTGAATAAATATTGGAGTACACCACTGAAACAAGAAGTTTACAAGCCATAGCTCACACGTTGAACAATACGGTCATTAAAACATCACACATGATTAGCCTCGGTTCTTTTTTAACTGGGTTCAAGAAAATTGATGTCGGCGTCTTTTTTCTTCAATGGCAGTTAGATAATTACATTAAATTTTCAATCCGGGTCGGTGGGTACACGGAATAGACTTCAAGCTCGACAAATAGTTTACAAGTGACAAATCTTAGGCATATGTAGGCCTACTGAGTTTGTTTTTCGGTTTCCCATTCTTTCTCCACGCAAACGCAAGTGTGTATTCCCTCCACACACATTTATATAAACAAAACGTGGCCCCCGCATTCAGACCGGTCATCACAAGTCTGAGCGACCCTCGTTTGATTCATGGTTGCATTGATTTAAGTTATGTATTAATTTTATACGGATTAGTTAGTTCTCTTATCCATTTATTACAATATGGACGCTAGAGTTGGATGTGAGTTAGTATTATGCATTGATATTTTATAAGTCGTGTTATGTGGTATGGTCATTGTGTTCGGAATGTGCACTCAGGGTGCTACATGGGAAAGCACCGAGTTGTGTTGCACACGTTTTGAAATATCACATTAGTTAATAAATAGTTTAATATTTTTAAATATTGTATTCAACAAAACGTAGGCAAAAATTATCATAATGTTTCTGACAAGTTAAGAAGTTATAATTTTGAGTTTAAAGTTTCAAAAAAATTTAACAATGCTTTATGTGAAAATTTTTACTTTTGAAATTGAAGCAAAAGGTTATAAACCTATAGCTAGCCTTCTTCTATCAAATAAAGTTATGTTTTGATAGGGTAAGAATTCACAAAATAACATTTTAAGATAATTTGAAATTGTTTTATAGGGTTTTATGTAGGCTATCACACTTTTTTAAACAATGTAAACACAAATTTAAATTTTTTAGCTGGTCAGAACGTTCGCCTACTTTTGTTGAAAATAAATATTTAAAAATATTTAATTACTTTGTAAATAATGTATGATTTCTAAACGTCTGTAGCGCTTCTCAGTGCTCGCCCGTGTAGCACCCTTAACACCCCCATATTTATGTGTTGGTATAGCAATTTAACATTTATTTATTATTAATACTGGTACATTTTTATACATATGTTGGTAGTTCTGTTTATAATATGTTCTTGCCTGATATGTATTTAGTTTTTTAGTACATATTAATATCCCGTTTATTAAACTACTTTTCAATCCGGTAATGTTTGATGTTCATAGAGTAAACGTTATAAAACCTGTGATGGCACGTTTTCATTATGGACGTACCCAACTCCACCTAAAGGTGCTCATTCTGGGCCTGATACCAGGGGCAAAATTCCCCTTTTCCATGTTTTATCATATAAATGCTGTGTATAACCCGAACGGGTACTATTGAGGTAACATTTTTATATAGGTCCCCAAGTAACATATTTAAAACCCAGCTTTTATACTATAACGAAAGTATAATTATAATTTATTAAAGTTTAGGGGTGTCTGGCAGGGGGTTGCAACCGTACTAAGTGTCCGGCAATGGATGACGTGATTTCTAATGTTATTCCCAAGAAAATATAAAAAAATTAAGCTATATGCTTTAACGAATTTGAGGTACTATTTTATACACCTTTAATACCTGTTACCTGCCCAAGTAACCACAATACCAACTCCATACTCGCTGCTCGTTCTTACCTGTGTTGGGGACATGCTCTGAGAAATTTTCTGCTTTTATAAAATAACGAAGGTCTGGCCGTCGTGGGCTCTTGCTCTATGAGATGCGGTAAAAAAAAAGAGAGATTTCGAACTAAATTAATCAAATCTGATATATTCTTCAGCGTTCTCAGAAGTACTCACACGAATAGAAAAACTTACCAAACCTTTTATAATTTTGCTTTTGCTTTCTGTATGGTAACTCGTGAATAATTGTGTCGTAGTTCAGCGAAGATGTGAGCTCGTGCCTGATGCAGAAGAGGGCCTGCGAATTGTGTCTCACCTGACCTTTGACACGCTGGCTGCTCTGCCTACTTTAACCTTTCTCCTACAGACACCGTCACCAGTAACCTACAAAATAAACACGCACATTTTTGAAAATCCATTCCTCTTTTATTTTTTATCAATAAATCGCGTTCATAAGTTACAAAAGACATGCACAGTTTTCTCCAAACACGGCGGGTGTATTTTTCGAAGATGGATGAGCTTAGGAATCAAATTTTCGTTAAAGTCGCTACTGCATGTTTGTTTAATTAATTATATTTAGTATTTTATGTTATTTACTACAGAAAAAACTTGTGACTTAATATTGGAGGAAAAAAAGTGATACAAAATGAGAGAAAAACTACACAAGATATATTTTAATTGGTGTAAAATATTATATTCCAATCAACCAAACATTAAGAAAAGATAATATAAACATGGGTCTAGAAACGTTTGGTTTCAGAGTTATTAAAGATTATCATCATAGATTGATTGGTTCTGAGTTTCCCGTTGAATGGCTTGCTCGAGCACCAGATTTGAAACATATGGCTTTTTATCTCTGGGGACATTTAAAGTTCATTGTTTACTCCACTCCTGGTGTAGGGTGTTTAAGAGAGTGTCTTGTAAATGGATGTAGGCAAATACGTAAAACACCAGGTGGATTTAGTAGAGTGTAACAGAGCATGTAACTCTCCGGCTCAGAGGATGCATCGAAGCAGGACACCATTTAGAAACAATTTTTGTAGCAAAATATTCTGTCTTCTTGTATTTATATTTATTCTGTTAAACTTTGTCTTGTTTAGTTGCATTACTTTTTCTGTTGGATTGTTTATTTATTAATTGAATAGTAACATTCTCCTAGCTCAGAAATCAAGCGTTCCCAGGCCCATGTTTTTATGAACATTTGTTAATGTTTGATTGATGGAAATACACCCCTAGAATATTTGACACCTATCAAAATACACCCTATATATTGACCGAGATGCGTTAAATATTCCCTGAATATTTTTAAAGGTACAAAATACTAGACGACTATTTATTGTTAACATGATACGAAAGGAATAATTTGGGTGAAAAGGAACGTCAGTATTCTTGTAGTTTGTTTAGCAAACGTTTAATGACCAAATAAAAAAATATTGCTCCAGTAGATCACTTTAGTTGAATATGGTGCACAAAGTAATTTAAACAGTTCTTGAATATTTGTCACGAGCACAATCAAATTTGATTAGCTATTTTTTTTTTTTAAGTTTTCTCATAAAATATCAAGCATACCCATGATAAATAATCATGAACTGTCAGGATTACCATGTGTAGGAAATAAAACTAAAAGTATCTTTTGGTGGAATACTTTATTTATTTGTCCGAAAGAGTATTTTGTTTTACAAAATTCAAAAATACTGACTTTTCTTTAATCAAGTTCTCTTCTGTTCTCCCCAAAAGTGCGAGAGCTAATATATTTATAGAATAAGAAAGAGAAATCAACTAAGGAGATGAATACAATTTGATTGAAAAGTGTTGAGGTCATACAAGGAAGATGAAATGGTAGCAACAGAAAAAATGAATCATTAAAGTGGTCCAAGAGTGAATAAAGAACCAAGAAAGAAAGTTTGTGCAAGACTAGGTATCTTTGTATATTTTAAGACATAAAGGGGAGGGCTAGATATATTGCGCTCTATGCATCATACGTAGTCAGTGGAAGAAGAACTTGTCTAGCAAAGCCTTGTGGTTTGTAAACTGTACTGTACACCAAACAGAAAGGCAAGAACCTCCTCACCAACCTGTCAGTTCTTACTGCGACTTGCCTCCGGCCTAGTCCCGCATTCTCTCTTTACCCTCCAACCGCCCCGTCGTTAGACCCTGTGGTGAACCAGACATTAACTAAATACTTCCTGGCAATCAAGTGCGATAGCCTTTCTGCCCAACCTGTGGTCTCCTAACCTAGATCTCTCACTGTTTTGGACGAGAAGAAAATCCCCGAGAAGGGTTGTCCTTTTGGTGGAACCGATAAGTAATTCATTAATCACTCGACTAATTGCTCCAACTTGGAAATACAACTTGAAATATATTTGCTATGGGATATAGAATATAGTTAGTTTTTGGGGTTTTGAGTCGCCTTGACGCGAAAGCGATCATTAAGCGCCAATCACATCTTTTAAAATAACGAAATACTTTTTTTTTAATTTATTCAAGTTATTCAACGTGCACTTTCTAAGCCGACTTCTTATATCAGCATATGGCTTATAAAACAGCTTAAATCTAGAATTGGTACAGCACCCAGCCCCCGGCCGTTAATTCATCACTAGGAAAGAGTAAACCCTCCAATAATAAATTTTTGGCCATTTCGGGACTCGAATCAGGGACGACCCCTCATCTCAGTAGACAGACACGCTACTGGTAGATTTAAGGTGTCTGGACAGTGGAAGAAAAGACAGGAAAGGCATTTTAGAGGGCATTTGATGAGTGAGAGGAGGAAACAAAGCATGAACACAATAGGGATAACATAATTAAAGATAGAATCTTAAACACCCTCCCACTCTTAGTGAACATGTGTTCCTGTCGGGGAACACTAAAGGCTCCCAATTCACGTTGATCAACATGATAATTTAGTCTGATTGGCCGTTAATGGGGAGGTTGGGTTTCAAATCTCATCTGGGTTTACTTGGGTTATTTTTCCTAAATGGTTTGCCCTCGTTCTCCACGAAAATTCGTGTAAATTTCCTCAAAATACTTCTACCTTCCTCATCCCCACCACATTAACGTAGCCTAATTAATATATATGAGTACAGCTTGAAATAATAGTGCATTGGCATAGTCCTGGGCTGCATGACTTGAAAAAAAGGTAAGGGATGAAAATTACTACAGTAAATTTGTCCGTTTCGGCCTGTTTTTGTCATTACTTTAACATATTTTGTGTAGGTAATGCTATCACAGTCCACTGGCCTAACTTTGAAAGTATTGCTTCATTCCTCACAAAATTTGGCATAGTAATCATTTTAAATCTTTTGAAAATATACACCAGAAATGAAGACGATAAAAAGTAAGAGAGCGTATGCATATGAATTTGCGTGAAAGATGAATATAATCTAATTTAGAAAAAATAAAAATAAAATCAGCTTGGATTCGACTACATTTATATGTCACCAGCAAACAAGAACTGAAGAAGTCGATGCCTTAGACCGCGTATCCACCGATAAAGTGTAAGGTTTTCTTTTATGTAGTGATGGCAACCATCTAACAGGTGAAAGCCACCCTTAGTTTTGGTGTTAATTTGCTTGCAAAAGGGGAAGGAAGAGAGATATTCTTTCAACAAACGGGGATTAGTCGTTGAGCGTTTACCTTCCCACTGAGTAGACCAAACATTAAACATTCAAAAGACCACAGTCTGGCCAACGTGGCTGTGTTTGCAGCTTCTCTAAATCTGTGAGCGCTGCCGCAGGACTTGTCAATGTTCGTTGGTGGAGGGAGGGTGGGATGGAAGGTAAGGTGGAAGGAAAAGTTGTTGGGGGGCCCCATCAACCTTAGACGTTGAATTATTAGAAGGGTTTGTGAAATCAGCTATTTCAGATGATAGACTTTTCTCACTTTCAGAGAGGACACTAATTCATCTTTAGACCTGTATTGATCGGCACGAGAACAAAGGAGTCAGTCTCGCTTAGAATGGTTTGTTGCTTACAGGGAAGTCAAGCTTTCAATCCCGATCTGGGGAAATGAGGTGTTTTTTTCTCTCCCTTCATGATAGTACAGGTGTAGTCCAACTGTCATATGAAGAACCTTATCTTATAGCTAGAAAAGTAACTAGGTCTACTTTAAAGTACAATGTTATCTATCATTGTTGGCCGCTAAAAACCTGTTTGTACTTTCTATAAGTTTCTTCCTACAGTGTCCCTACCAATATTGGAAATATACTTGAATTTATTTTTGATACTGGAATATACTTGAATTTTTAATGAGATACAACGGTTTTCAATAATGTAGATGCAAAATACAGCTCTGCATAAAGCGAAGGAAGAGCAAAAATTCTTTAAAAATTAAATACAAAAATTGAACATATTTTGTTATTTGTTGTTAACTTTTGTCTACATTCTAAAAAATAGTTTTGTTTGTAGCCAATAATATTCTAATTTTTAATCATGCTCTAACTTACTGTTATTATCTTAACGTCCACGATTTTTTTCTCGCATAGCTTAATATTTTATTATTGTTGGTTTTTTTATTGAAAATTCTGTATTTTTCTTATATAGAAAGTGTGTGGGTGAGTGCACACATACATGTGTTTTTTAGACATAAGTTTTATACAAATTAATTAAATTAATTTTTTTCTGCGAGACAGAATATTTATTGTGAACCACTTACACTTTCATTTTAGGACTTTCTTTTATTTGATTCATTGTAGTTGAATTTGAATATTCTTGCAATAAAAATATTTTCTTATGTCTGACCTTGACTTAACCGTCTCTCCTTTTATGGTTTTGCATTTGGGTTACTTTGGTCCTAATAGACTTATATTTACTGGGATAAAAAGAAAATAGCTACTGCAAATACTGGAACTATACGGGAATTTTAAAAGATCAAAGAATGTTGCCAGTGTCTCGCTTTCCCACCTCCAATGGAAACATCGCCGGACAACTTTTGAATTTAATTCAGTTAATTTCTATTCCTCGTCCTAGTCAACAAGAGTTTCCTTTTGTATTTTGGTGGTGATTTTCTTATGGTTACTACAAATTGTGTTACCACTTCAACTCAAAATTTGGTATCTTGCTTTCTAATTGTGGGTGCTACCAAACAAAATGCCTTTTCAAAATCCGGTTTGTTCATCCCTACGATTATTTTAAACTGCAAACTCGTCATTCAACAATATATCTTACAAGAACTAGTCACAATAATTATCCCCTCGACTTAAAAACTCATTTTTTCACCAAATAATTTTTCGCTTTTGAAGACATTTAACTATATTAAAAGTGGCCTAGTACTTAATCGTATAGCCCGAATAAGTAATAAGACGCGGTGCTAAATTAAATGAATTAAAAAGTTTGCATGTGCGCGGACGATGCTGCTGAGTTTTTTGATACTTGTATCTGGCACTTATCACCCAGTGGGTACTAGGCTTTAACTTCTGGAACATTCCTTGAGTAGCGGGATGCAGTCATCCTTTCTGTCCCTCCCGTGCTTGCTTCCTGAGAAGATTTGGCTCTCGTGGTCAATAGAGAGATACAGAAGAATGTTACACCATGTTGACATTTACTTCTTAAGAGTGTTAAATACTAGAATTTGGAATATTGTATCAGATATTATTCTATAAATTAATCAAAAAGGAGGTATGAAATATAATTATTAAATTATTAACAATTAGAATAGCCTGCTAGCGACCCATTACGTTATAAAACATATAACCTGGTGTTTAGGAACCTCCTTCAAATAAACATAAATTATGTAGGCCTATATAGTTAGACATTTTATAATTTATACAGCTACTATTAAAGTTGCTATTTCAGTATTTCTGCAGTCTTATAGAGATAAACATAAAATTGGCCTAAAAAAATGCTTCAATAGATGCATTTAGTTTAATTTTCTTCATATTGTAAATCCTAACAGTTCTTGAATATTTGTCTTGAGAATCGCGCGATTTGAACAAAACTTGTATTTTATTTTAACATAAAATGTTACTTTTCCAATTTTATTTTGGATATTTAACGTGCGCCTTCTTAATCTATTAATTAATTATATCAGTTCATGAGAATTTCTATGAGCGAGAGCGAAAGGGAATACACATTTTTCCTGAAAGGTATTTTCACGTATTTTCCAGCAGGGCTATTATGACCACGACACAAAACGAATTTGCGACCGTTAGCAAAGAGACGCTAGACTTTGCGTCAAAAGTTATTATGACCGATAACTTTGGAAAGCAAAGTCCTTGTGAGCTCAAATATTTTCCTAGTAGAGTGAAGCTAAGTTGTGCAGATATTTTACTTGCCCTTTGGTTGGCGTTACGGGGCTATGTATACTAGGTGTGCGGTGTTAACAGGTGAGATTTTGTACACAAGCTTTAAATTATCATTCACAGAGAAACAATTAATTTACTATGAGCCTACCTTTGCGAATGGTGATTGAGAATACCTGTAGGGATGAGATGATAGCCGTTCCATGGCTGTGTACCCCGAGACTAAAAGACGCCTGAACACAGTTTTTCCGTTAAACTAAGAAAAATCTCGGGATAGGCGAGTCCAGAGCAGAAGTGTTCGCGAGTAATTTTACAGTTTTTATAGCATTACTTTTTTTCGCCCAAATAAATCAAATATGTCTCTAGTAGAAACATAGAATTTAGTTTTCTGCACATGCTGATATCAACAAATCTTGAATATCTGTCAAGGGTTGCCTGGAATTTTTTCAAAACTGATTCTATTCTGTGCGTTGACGCTAGAAGCAAAGTCTAAGCTAAAACTAGCGGACAATACAAAATGTGGTGGTCACAATAACCCAAACGATATTTTTTCCTCAAAAGTGAAGCTAACTAGCGGTAGCAGCTAACTTTGCGTTGAATGGTCATAATATCCCTGCAGGAACCCATGTAAATCGGGTCCTGAGTTGACCACTTTAGCCTATGACCACCGAAGTCGACAATAAAGTGTTGTTAAAATGCCATCATGGTCATGACAAATCTTCAAGACCTGTTAGTTAAGATTACACTGTGAAGAAAATTAAACTAATTGAATCTAACGAAGCATTATTTTATTTATTTAGGCCAAAAATAATTTTTTCCGCAAAACTCCAAAACCTAAACTCGCAGTCCGTTTCAACCCACTTAAATAACCTATATTGGTAGGGGGGGGGGGAGTCAACTTAAATTATTATTTTAGAAAATATGACCAATTAATTTTTTTCCAAATAATTTGAATACGCCGCAGAACAACTATGAGATGTTGGTTGAGCTATGTGCAGTACTTGTGAAGTAGCCGTTAATTTCATGCCAGCTGACTCATGAATAGCCATTGTCTTTGGGGCTGGAGAAAGAAGGGTTGGTCGGTATTAGCTTCCAGTCTACTTGATCCTACCCTATCGGCTGCCTCAGCACGAGACGCGCCTTATGGCAAGCGACCGTCCAATACGTGCAGGGTTGACTACCGCAGGGGCTGTTTACACTTCATTCGGGCTCTTTTCTCAGACCGTTTGGTGATTTTATCCGCTTTTAACAAGAACAACATTTGTACTATCCATAAATATTCGTGAATAGACTACTTTAATATGGTTTTAAAATAAGCGAGGCCTTGTTAAGTACAAAGGTGTTATTTAGAACATTGTTATACAACTATGTATTGATGAGGGTAGTAATAAAGTGTTATTCACAACATTGCTCTACAACTTTGTATCGATTAGGTCAGTAAAAAAGTGTTATTCACAACATTGTTCAACATCAACTTTTTGAGAATGCGTTATTTACAACATTACTTAGCAACAACCATATTATTAAGATAGTTGTTTGCAACAATGTTTTGGTAAAACCATTAAACCAGGAGTTTTGACCAAGTAAATGGGCCTGACTGATAAACCGAGTATTCGGCTTTCAATATAGCTTACATTTGTAAATTTAATGCAAGTAGTACTTATGACATAATATAATTGGTAATTAAATAAGCGACTGTGAAATGCACCCGTACTCGCATTAAAAGAGAATGAGCAAAAGCACAATTATAAAGCATCCTAAGTGCACCTTGGGTCTTCAAACACCAACACCTTCATCAGCAATGACCAAGTTCATTGCGATTCTTAACGTCTTTGAGAGATTGTCCACCACTGCGGATTGCCATAGTTTTAATTGCTCATAGTATAGATCATCTAGTATTTAACGGGATGTTTAAAAAATATTGAATTCATAGTATAGTGACGTACCGTCCTAATAATATAAACTAGTTCTTAAGTTATATTTGAACCTATGCTGTGTGTTTATTAAGTTATATAATTCAATTAAAAAAACCTTCAAATCTCTAATACATAGGCCCAAATTTACAGTATGAACATCTTAATAAGGGCAGTCAGTATCTTGACGATACAAGAGCTACTAAACCCACTTTCATACCAACTCATACGTTAATTAATGTGAAATGCAGCTGTCGCCATTGGTAGATAGTATCAAAAGCGTTAAAATATAGTCAAAATGCATTGAAATTTATCAATTTTAACCACAAGATAATATATTTTGAATTTTTCAAAAAGCTTTTATTTTGTATTTTGTCAATATTTTTTACTTAAGACCCGTCCAAATGTACTTTGTATTTTATAAAAGTTTCTTTATACTGTGTTATGTTTATAAGTATTTAAATTTTATATCCTAGCCCTTTTTGTTCTCTGAAAGGATCTTCTAACAGTGTTCTTACCATAGCACTGAGGTTCCTGCAAAGAAACTCCCTTGTATCTGTCGTAATCCCGGGGGTAGTAGCAGTGACTTGAACCTTTTTCCACGAAGATAAAAAATATAACAGAGCTTAACCTATGAGATGGTTCATAAACTTTGTAATTGCAACGATTAGAGTCCAAGATAACCCCAGCCATTAGTACACACCTTGACACCAGATAGATCTCTTTTCTCTCCATGTTCTCCATTCCGCGTCACATCCTGTCTTCTTTTAGCTACCAGACGCGAGCACCAAGATAAAGCGATGGTGAAAAAAGGGGGTGGGGGGACTTTGTGAAAGAAAAAGGAAAGAGATTTGTTCATGGGTTTGGGGGGAAGGATAGGGGGAACAATTCTCTCCACAATGGTCCTAGGATTTTTTTTCTTCCCTTCATATGAAAACACATTCCCCCCCC
>CABFOV010008453.1:0-17004 GCA_902141375.1 Timema poppense
CATTTTACTATGTTGACCCCTTATTGTTTAGAAGTACCATGGCTTTATAAATTGGACTTACGACTTTCTTTCCTTCTTAGTCCGTTAGTCAGTTACTTAATGTTTGTTTACATTACGGAATACGTCTTTATAAGTGTCTCTTTCTACTTCATATCCCATTAACAGGACAAACACATGAAAGGCAGCTGTCACATCGCATCTCGGCAAAACTGTTGGCTTGGGGTCGAATCGCCTACACCTCAGGTTTTTATCAAATTTCCTTATTCGTCCTAATAGACACTCTTTTTTATCACCGCGTCTTAATATACTTTATTATTATTATTAGCACCACGTCTTACTAACCGTTCGGGTTATACGCTCTTACGCTAATGTGAAAATGGTAGGGTGATTGTGAGATGAATTGGAGGACCTACAGTTTAACGTGGTATCCGAACCACGGTGGAGGCCTGGCATTCCACACATTCACAAATTATGATTAATACACGTCTTGTCAGAAGTGAAGGAAGGGTTTGGTAATCAGATAAATCTGTGGCTGGACCGAGAATTGAACCTCGACCCCAGCACAGAAGTCCGACACGTTACCTCTAGACCGCCAGGTCACCCTTATTATAAAAAACTGTTATTATTATATAATGGAGATTTCGGAGCTATTTTGCGAAGCGGGTATCATCCTAACTTGATGTACCTAAACCAGGGGTCGGCAAAAGGTCGATCTCGCACCAATTTCCAGTCGATCGCGTAAGAAAAGCATACTATCACGAAAAGGCAAGCTTACCTTGCATTATTCCACTATGGTGCAGCTTATAAGATAGGGTCATAGGGTAATCAGTCAAGGTAAGACTACTTACCTTTCAGGGTAAATGGAGTGTATATTTGATTTGTTTTAAATATTTTCAACAAAAGTAAAAACATAAGTATTGGAGAAAATATTGAATTTAAGGAATAAATACAAGATGTTTAAAAAAAATGTATTGATAGTAGAGTGCAGAAACGAAGGTTGATCGCGGGACCTTTGATTAATGTAAAAGTCGATCAGGGCTCCAAAAAGGTTGCCAACTCCAGACCTAAACAGTCCAAGCACTATCACACCTAGGGCCAGTTTCATAGTCAGATTGAATACTCCTCTAGTGCAGCGCTACACTAAATACAAGATGACACCCAACCAAACTTGAATGGAATGGGCCAGTTTCGCTTATGAAACCAGAAGAGAATTACTTTCTGCAACCATCAAAAGTACCAGCATTTGTGGGAATAATAAGGGCCGTCTTAAATGGGGGTACCCTAAGGGCCCTGGACCAGGGCCTCACTCTATAGGGGGCCTCTTACAAGAGAAGAAAAACTAAACAAAAACTCAAAAGCAATAAATATTTATGAACTAGCCTATTGCACACTATAAAATAAAACATTTTTTAGGTTCAGAGATAGATCGGGTGGCAATGGAACAATATAATTAGACATATTCTGAGATAAAAGGATTGCTTTAGATGGATGTGAATAATATGAGAGGGAGGAATCGACATTTAGAAAACTCCAATGTCCAGCAGAAAGGGTGTCTTGAGACTTGATAAACAAAACTGCCAGCATCAGGAAGGGTGGAGTGAGAGACAAAACTTCCAGCAGCAGGAAAAGTGGAGTGAGATATTAAACTGCCAGCAGCAGGAGGGGTGGAGTGAGAGATAAAACTGCCAGCAGCAGGAAAGGTGGAGTGAGAGATAAAACTGCCAGCAGCAGGAAGTTGGAGTGAGAGATAAAACTGCCAGCAGCAGTAAGGGTGGAGTGAGGGACAAAACTGCCAGCAGCAGGAAGGGTGGAGTGAGAGATAAAACTGCCAAAAGCAGGAAGGGTGAAGTGAGAGACAAAACTGCCAGCAGCAGGAAGGGTGGAGTGAGACACAAAGCTGCCAGCAGCAGGGAGAGTGGAGTGAGAGACAAAACTGCCAGCAGCAGGAAAGGTGGAGTGAGAGATAAAACTGCCAGCAGCAGTAAGGGTGGAGTGAGGGACAAAACTGCCAGCAGCAGGAATGGTGGAGTGAGAGATAAAACTACCAGCAGCAGGAAGGGTGAAGTGAGAGACAAAACTGCCAGCAGCAGGAAGGGTGGAGTGAGACACAAAACTGCCAGCAGCAGGAAGGGATCGCGTGAGAGATAAAACTGCCAGCAGCAGGGAGAGTGTAGTGAGAGACAATACTGCCAGCAGCAGGGAGAGTGGAGTGAGAGACAAAACTGCCAGTAGCAGGAAGGGTGGAGTGTGAGACAAAACTGCCAGCAGCAGGAAGGGTCGCGTGAGAGATAAAACTTCAAGCAGCAGGGAGAGTGGAGTGAGATACAAAACTGCCAGCAGCAGGAAGGGTGGAGTGAGAGATAAAACTGCCAGCAGCAGGAAGGGTGGAGTGAGAGATAAAACTGCCAGCAGCAGGAAGGGTCGCGTGAGAGATAAAACTGCCAGCAGCAGGAAGGGTGGAGTGAGGAATAAAACCACTAAGTCGTAGTCAGCATTTATGACCTCCCGTCTTTTATTCTAGACCTGTTGGCTTGCTGTTTATACACCCAATGACATTGCTTCAGGATATCTAGGGCAGTGGGGCTGACAGAATGAATCGGTCATTTAGTAAAGTAGTCGGTAGATAACGTGATATCAGTGCGAGAGTGCATATACCAGTTTTGAAAATCTAGCTACATTACAATTTTTTTTTAACCATACATATAGTTAAATACTACTTATTTTTTCTCAAGATAGTATAGTGTAACTGTGATTAGTATTCAAGTTATAATAATTAATCAAACTTTCAATTTTTCTCTTTAGTAAATATAATTTAATAATGAAGTGTATTTATGAGAGTGGGCTTTGTAAACGAAAAAAAAAGGTTAGGAATTTCAGGAACAATCTGCTCTGTTACCAAAATTGACTAATTATTTTGAGAAACAAGAATATGGTATGATTTAATGTGAAAGTGTAAATGTTATTAATGCTACTGTTGGTGCTGAAAATATATAAGAAAATCACAGAGAAGAAATACACACTTATATAGAAGTTAACAAATCTAATGATGAAGCAAAGGCACAAACTACCGAATTTGAAGTGGCTTGCCTTTGGATTCGTCACTTTCCTCCAACGATCAAATTCTAATAATACAAAAAAACAACAACTGGAATACCAGTCTTCGAGGAAGTAAATAATAATTTTCCCAATGTTCCGAGTCGTTGGGAGTCAATAAATGATCAGGATCGAGATTATTGGGTGATTAAAGGTCTCGTAAGGTGATTGGACCTTTTCATTTGGCGCAGAAATGCAGAGCAATGGGAATAAACGGTTGATTATCTTCAAGAATTTTCATTGTTTTGCAATTTGCTTTTCGGAAACGGTTTGTTTAAGAATAAAAGCATGTTGATTAGGTTATACTTTTATATACACACCTCCTCTATAATTTTAACAGTGATCAAATATCGATAAATTGACATTTTTCAATAGAAAACTGCCGGCTTCATAACGAAAAATAAGAAAATGTAACAATTAATAAACATCAATACATTATCTTAGAAGGGGTGTTGAAAATATTAACTTAAACATTTCACTCGTTCTCGAGAAAACTGATTTTTCCAAAAGTAGGATTTTTCAGCAAGACTTGTCTGGTAGCTAGCGCCATCTACGGATTCCGTGATTCATCTGTTATTGTTGGTGCGGAAGGATACTTTGGTAAGCTGTGAAGCCACGCCACACCTTTCATTCTCCCGCCCCCCATCCCACAAAATAGGTTTTAGACTTGCACTCGACAGAGCCAAAGGCCTTAACTTGTCAAAACAAAGTAACTTTAGAAACACCGCGCATTCCTACACAGAGAAAAAAAACAACTAACATTGAGGCAAGTGCAGTGGACATTTCTTAATTCAGAAATATGTTCCCGTATATTCTCATCAATGATGGTACCAAATTGTACTGGAGAAGGTTCGTTTTCAAGAGTGAAAAGAATTAACAATGAATTACGAAATATGACGGTTCAGAAGAGGTTGACTTGTCTATCTTTAATAAATATGAAATTTAAATTATATAAACCAAATTAACTTCTCTGAATTAATAAAGAATTTCGCTTCTATGAAGGCAAAGAAATAAAAAAAACTTTGATGGGTTGACACACTCCTATAAATTCGTGAGTATACTTGATAATTTTCTATACACAGAGTTTTAATTTTTCGGGGATGTGTGCGTTTTACTATTGGGAAAATATTTTGTCTTTGTCATATTGCATTAAACAGCATTATATTATTTTTAATACACACAACAAAAAACAAACAAGAATGCAGTGAAACGAATAAAAACATTAACATTGTTTCTAGATCCTATAGCAGAGATAATTAAAAACTTACTCACCTAAATCGGAGAGGAATGTAAATATTTAAGGGAATGGAAATGTCCTAACATGGCACAAACAATATTTTAGTATTCAAAATATGATATGTTTATTTTTATAAATTATTCCAACCTAACAAAACCTAACCTTCTACGTGACAACAAAATGTTCTTCCTAAAATATGATGTTCTGGCCGAACTATATCCCGAGATTTAGATGAGCACACCATTAATTTTATATAATATATAATCTAGAACCAATATAGAATTATATTTTTTTAACACCGCGTCTGGTTCAGGTTATACGCCTGTGTACTTGTCATTATTATTATTATTATTATTATTATTATTATTATTTAGCACCACATCTTACTACCCGTTCGGGTTATACGCTTAAGTACTAATTACGCTAATGGATTAGGAATCGGGAAGGTTGAATTTAGAGGAAGTGAACCCTCATTTGCGTGGAGAGAGAGAGTGGAAAACCATTTAAGAAAAACCACCCCAGTTCACCCGTCCGAGGCCTGTGTACTAATTATGCTAAATTCTTAAATCTAGGACAGACACAACATCCATCCCCAGGCCGTTAATTCATCACTGTGAAAGAGTAACCCCATATTTCACCAATTATATATTTTTCGACCATGCCAGAAATATAAACCGGGACCCTTAGCTCCGAAGGCAGATGCGTTACCGACAGAGCTAAGGCGTCGAACTACTATTAATCACTTCACTCCATGCGTGTTGTGTGTATTAAAAATTAAAACAATTGTTTTATATTATTAGACAAATAATGTTATAGTTTTCACAGCAATAAGGTGCACACCATCCTCAAGTAGTTACTTATAGCCTCCACCCTCTAAATAGCTACTGTAACAATTTTAAAATTTTAAAATTCTGATTACCAAACCCTTACTTCACCTCTGACAAGACATCTTGTGAATGTGAGGAATGCCAGGCCTCCACCGTGGTTCGGAAGTGGTTCGGATTCCACGTTAAACTGTAGGTCCTTCATTTCATCTCACAATCACCCTAGCATTACACATTAGCGTAAGTGCGTGTAACCTGAACGGGTAGTAAGACGCGGTGATAATAATAATAATAATAATTTTAAAATTTTCAATCAATGTAAAAATGTTATAAAGTGCTATACAAATGGGAAAGGGGAAGCGGTGCCTCAAAAAAGTTAGGGCCTATGGCTTCCAACCACCTTAAAAAGACCCTGGGAATAATTAAATGGTGTTTGGAGATAACTGTTAGTTTTGAGCGGCAAAGATGCAAGTTTAGGCCTTTTTTATGCTGTTGATAATTTTACAATAGTGGGGATACTCATTGGAGGGATAAAAGCGCAAATATGTTAAAGATATGAGATGTAAAATCATCTTAAAATTTTTATGGAAAAAATTTCCTTCCATTTAATTAAAACGAATGCAACGAGATATCCCAAGTTTTATATTTTACACATTAGCTCTTTTAACACTCACATACTATCGATTACAGCGTTTGGTGATTGAATTTGACACACTAATGTTATGGCTCCCCGGTCTGCTGTAGACCAGATATGTTAATACCTCAATATTATAATCAATATTTTTTAGAAAATTTTCTATTTCTGATAAGTGCTGTGGAAAGGAGATGGGGGAAAAACAATAAGAACATTCGAGATTCAAGCTCAGACCTTCCCGTCAATGATGGTCAAGCTTTGTGCGATTCTATCGTCACATACCACGTGGTGAGATCTTTCACTGACCGATTGAAACGAGGTTCTGTTTTAAACTGAAGGATTTGGCATTTTGTCTGTATATCCATATCTTTGTTACGGGATAAATGTCCAATTCGTGGACCAATTTTAACAAAATTTGTAAGGGACATTTTTTGAACTTAGGCCTAACGACAAATGTACAGAATATTTCAATATGTATTACTTTTTCAATATGGCGATCATTCAAAAATCTGTTTGTTCTAATATAACTGCCAAATTCATGTACCAATTTTAATGAAATTTGGCAGGGATATTATATTTTACGGGGGAGAATTTATAACTCTAATCTATCGATCGAGTTATTAAGGAAGATTGCAAGATTGACGTTTCAAACCACAGAAACACCGGTTATTATATATGGATATAATGAACTATTCAATATGGTATGGGCTTGTTTTTCTTTAACTTGATCACCAAGGAAAAATATCAACTTCAAATCCAAGGAGAAATTATGGATGATATTTCGAATTGATGTCCATAGATACATTTTAAGACGGTCCTAACGATAAGAATTATGGAGGGACGTGATTCGTTGGTCGCATGTTCTAAAGCTGGGTTGGGCAACACTGTCGCCAACCGCCACAAGTGGTGAGTTGTCTATAAAAGTATGGCGATATTGAGTTTTCCAACTCTCCCAGTAAAATTAAACTTTTTCCTGATAGCGTGTGTTGATTTAAGCTTAATATTTTTTGCATAAAATTGGAAGCAATTCGCGTGTGCAGTGAGTTCAGATATTCAGACAATGTTTCTGCAACTTGTCAGATAGGAGAATTGTCAAATTTTCATCCTGAACAATTTTTATCATTCACGTCTGGTGCAAATGCAAATGAATAATCAAAGTTCACCCTTGTGTGTGGTTTCAAATGTTCTAATGAGCAACAATTTTTACGTGGTGGCTATATTGAAAAATATTATGCCCACCTCTGGCCTAAGGCGTCGATCTCATATTAGACCAAACTGCTGATGACAGAAAGAATGGGGTTCGAATCCCAGTCGGGTGTACTGAAAGTGGTTTTTCCATTCTCCCTTCACGCAACTACTTACTAGTATCATTGTTTGTGAAAGGGAACCAAAACTAACGATCCGTCTCTGGTTGTCATTGGTAATCGAACCCGGGTACCTTTATATCGTCGGCGGGTACCACTACAGAGCTAGTCAATGTGTCGGAACGGCCAACAAGTTGTCAGGAAATACTCGTATGAATGCGACAGGTGGGAGGAGAGGGACAGTTATCTATCTAACAGCTCAAGCCCCCGTAATTCATAGCTGGAAGGGCTGACCTTGCCATATGAAAGTGAACCATCTACTTCCGAGAATTCTTCTATGGTCCACTGAGTTGCGTCAATTAAATGCTGCTCATAATGTCGACATGCATGACTTAAATTAATGAAGCAATTAACATTTTTTTTAAGGAAAAGGAAAAATAATAATTAAGAGTTGGTAAAAAGAACCTCTTCTGCCTTTGGATTCTCTCTATGAACGACTGAGAATGACCGCCAGCAAATATGAAGGGTTAGAGCCCAAATGGGGACTCCATTGTGTTTCACTTCCTCGTTCCAGGCTCGTGCTTCTGCAAGTTCTAACTATAATGTTGGGCTTCTTGTTCATTTAGGCTAGATAGAGAATTTGAAATGCTTATAAAAGAAGATGGTGTATTTATTATGGTATTGGGATTTCTTAGGATTCGAAATTACTAAAATAATCTCAATCTTCAAAGGATTTTCTGAGGTGGCCCTGTTATAAACATTGCTTTATTTGTTAGAAGAAATATAAATATATGTTTATAACTCTTTACTTTGATCTCAAAACTATGAAATTGTGTGCCAAACTTCGTTGAGAATTATGTAGATTCTCAATATTTATATATATATTAGGCTAAAATATATTGTGTTTATTCCTGATCATGTTGAAACTTTCTAACCCCACTTGGCGTGAGCTATATTTTAAAATAACAAAACACTCCTTCAATAACGAGAGATTTCTGGACTTCAGCAAAGCGTATCAGAGCTTTGGTAGGAGGCACCCTTAATTCTATAAAAATAAATTTAAAACACATTGTTGTGGTTAGCGTGTCTTTTGTTTCCACGAATTTATTCAGATTAATTTATTTAATATGTGAAAATGTAAGTGCATTTCTAGAGTGAGGACAGTCAGTACTTTGATAGTTTTGGCCCAGGTGACTTATTATTATTATTTTATCAGCGAGTCTTACTACTTGTTCAATCCGGCTCCGTGGGGTAGTGATCAGTGCACCTGATTACGAGTCTAGGGGTCCCTGGTTCAAAGCCCGGTTGGTACCTTGGGTATTCTTCTCTTTAGGGGAATTATCCCAACGGTCACCAGGGTTATGAAAATTAGGTTTAAGATTCCCCCTAGCCCACACCTCCATATTCACTATCATCACTTCATCTCATTGCGGGCACGTGTAGACAACCTCCATAGGTGTACCCCGGGTAATAATACTCTGTGCCACCAGAGTGGCTAATAGTCTACAAAGAGGTGACCAAAACTGAATGCCATATCTCTCCCGGTTAGTAATGCCATACGCTAAAAAAAAACTTAACTGTTCAGGTTTTACGCATATATTATAATTACCCTAATCCGCTTGGGATGAGGAAAGAAACATTTTAAAGGTAATGTACCAGTATTTGCCTGGAACTAGAGTGGGAAACCATTTTGTAAAAACCAACATCAGTAGACCCGACCGGAATTTGAGGTCCGATCTTCCCGTCATCAGCAGACCAGTCTAACACGGGCGTGACGCCTTAGACCGCTCGGCCACTGAAATGGGACTTCTCGGGCTATTATACACAACTGTGTTAGAGAGGGAAAAGGTATTTGCATGGAGGGAAATAGGGAAACCCGCATCGGTGAGCGCGTGGATTTAACATAAAACTCGTCTAGTATGGTTAGTATGGTTTCATTAATGTGGTTACATTTCCTCTGAATTCTACCTTCCTTAGTCTTCCTCATTAGTGCTATTAAATGCTGATATGCCATACGGGTAGTTAAACAAGATTTTTTAAAAGAGGATTGGGGAAACTATTTAAAAAAACACTTCAGTACATACTGCTGGGATTCGAACAAATTTTTCCCGGTAGCCGGTAAATCAAACAAGAAGAGACCAACGTTTTTTGTCCTTGGTAATTGAAGTGTGACTTTATTAAGGATAGTGTAAAATCATTTATATTGAGAAGAGAGTAAGTTCTCAGATAATATGTGAACAATATATGTTTCCGAATAATGGTTTGAATCCCAAAGAGGGATAACTTTTAATTGTACTATCAATTACTTTTCAATCAAAATAATTAAAGCTGGTTTAAAGAAAATAAACAAATGTGTCACTTTACTATAAAAAAAAACACTAATGGACCATTAAATTCAAAAGATCACTCTTTTAAACCTCTGCCCTCATGCATACAATAGAAAGAGATGTATTATGTTTGGGCCTATTAATCAATCAGTCAAAATTTAAATAGACAAACTAATCACAAAGTTAATAAGCAATCCTAACACTTGGCTCACTAGATATCTCACCACTAACAGACCACACCAACTAACAAGATTTCCTCATGCATGCACACAAGCGCAAATACAATCATATACAGTAGCCCCAGGGCTTCTTTGGTGCTGACTGACAGTTCACAGATGACTTCTGACGGTCAGCATTTAATTATATGCCTAAATTTTGACTGTCAGAAGTGACAGCTGCTAAACACATGTTTTTTGCAGATTATATGGTTCAGCGTAGGGATACATAATTTGGTCTGGTAACTTTTCAAAGCCGTCAGCTGTCAGTTGTGAGTTGTCACGCAGCACCAAAGAAGCCATGGGGCTACTGTACTCACACTCGCATACAGTTATTCATGCAATCATACACTCACACATACACACAATAATACACACTCATTCTCACAGTATCCAGTCAACAATTAATTATAGTGTTATACAGTGTCTAAGTGTACAGAATAGGTTTTAAAACATTTTTATTGTTCGTACCAGCCGCAGACTCTCCTGTCCTGTTTCTCAAAGGATGACTAAGAACTTACTACACGCTCTAGTATCGCTATCTCGCCCTTGACCAAGCTAGTGGGACTTGTAGCGACTGCAATAAGGAAAGTTTTTTTTTACAATTGTAGGTTATTTATTTTTTGTGCAGTTCGTGCACACAGAGATAATTTGATGTAATGCCACTGTTCGCAGTTACACGATAACATATTTTGTCAGAAGCCCGCACCGCTAGTAACAATATGAGGTATCAGACTCGGTTTGGACTGTGTTATTCAGTGAAGTGTGGGAGTGAGTGGCTGGGAGGTTGGGACGGGATAGTCGGGGAGGAAGGGGGTATAATTTACACTGGGCGCGCACTGTGGAAGGTGAATTAATCGATCGAGTGTAGCCAGGTTTTGTTTTGGCTTGATCATTTGGAATTTCGTCTGTCACCTGATCTTTGTTTCGTAATGACAGTCAAATTCGTGGACCATTTTTAAAGAAATGTTACCAAGATTTTTTCAATCTGGCTATTCGTTTCGATATAGCGGGCAATAAAAGTTTTTTGTTGTTGTTTAATAACTCATCTCAAGTAATTTGAATTAAAAATTCTATGCAATCGATCGAGTACCTAAGACTTTTTTTTTAAATGGTGACATATTATCGAGAATGACGTCTTAAGCCACACGAACAAGGGTTATTATTTATAAATATTATATATTGTAGAATATAATATTATTAATAAAGTTTTGTCTCTAACTTGATTATCAAGGAAAAGTACTTCACTTCCAAGGAGAAATTATGAGAGATATTTTAAATTGAAATAAATCCAAAGAGAGATGTTAAGATTGTAGCAATAATAACAAAGGTGTGTCGACGCTACATCAATTTGTAGCTCAGTTTAGCGGGAATATTAGCCATCTGTAATGTACCGTAGCCCGAATGTACTAATTGTGCATCCTTTTCCTGGAGGGTCTTTTATGTCCCGATAAGGTGAGGGGATGGATGGTAGTGAATATTACGGGATGAAGCCAATGGAGATATTAAACCTAACATTGATACTGGCTAATCTTTCCACAAACTGGGCTACGAATGATGTAGCACAGACACGCGATATTAATACACTCCTGAAACTGTCTTAAAATTTTGGAACGACCATTTATACTTTACACGAGGTGACCTGGTGGTCTAGGGGTAAGGTGTCAGACTTCTGTGCTGGTGGCCGGGGTTCAATCCTCGCTCCCGGCACAGATTTATCTGATTACCAAACCCTTCCTTCACTTCTGACAAGACGTGTATTAATCATAACTTGTGAATGTGTGGAATGCCAGGCCTCCACCGTGGTTTGGATTCCACGTTAAACTGTAGGTTCTTCATTTCATCTCACAATCACCCTACAATTACACATAAGCGTAAGCGTAAGTGCGTATAACCCGAACGGGTAGTAAGACGCGGTGCTAATAATAATAATATACTTTACAAGATGGAAGGAATTTTGTCCTTTCTTATTATACAGAACTTATAGAGGTTACGTTGGCTAGCCTATGGTCCCAAAGGATGGCGAAAATTTGGGAAACGTTTGTATCCCTCGGATTAAGCCGCTAAATAATCTTTGTGCCGTGCAAGGGCTAAAAAATAAATGGTATAACACAATAGTACACACTTTCTCATATTGTATGTTAAAACTTGAGCTTTTTTAAAATAAGTTATTTGTAAACTACTTTCAAATGATTGATATGTGTAAAATAAAAATATATTCTTATTTATCATAAAATAACTATTCCCAGATACCCATTTTGAATTAAATACTATTGGCCATTCTCTAAATATTTCAAATTTTCTAGAATTTATAGTAAGTTAACTACTCTTAAATTAATTTATTTTTAAAAACCAACAAACATAATTTATTATAAAGTAAAATAGTTCCCAAACACAAATTTCGAATAAAATTATTAGGGCTATTTTCAATTTTTTTCTTCCATAAATCAGTCATCAGTAAACTACCTTTAATATGATAATTAAGGTGAAAAAACAAAATCCCTAGGTATTTCCCCATAACATCTAAAAATAAATAGTATGTTGCACCACACAAACCTTCTCCCACGTTTATCTTAAAATATAGCTCAGAAATTATTGGTTTAGAAAATATTTCAAACAAAAGATTTTTATTTTGAATAGTACTACAGCTTTACAATGAAAAGTTATTTCGTATCTCAAATAGTTGCGGAGAAATTATGAAAATTGGAATAGTTCCCCATGTAAAGTACCCTCAAAGTCATTTTCATGAGAAAATGGGAACTACCATCTTATTTATAATGATAAACAGTGTCTAGATATCAAGTATAATCAAAATCGTTAGAGCGAATGTTGAGAAAATCGATTTTTTATTTTTTTACCCTTAGGTAAACTACCCTTACATTTAGGGTTGGATATCGAATTTCCAAAAACCCCTGGAGGAGACCTTATGAAAACCCCAGATACCAAGTTTTAACCCAATCGGCAAAATAGTTTCAACTCTAGCCCAAGGTACAGACAGACAAACAGACGATATTGCGAAAACAACTTTTTTGGTGTTAGGGAGTCATGAAACGTCGACATTTTTGATCAAAATCTCAAGTTCAATTTTTTTTTACGATCAAAATACTTTTATCCGAGGGGTCGAAACAAAGTAATTAAGTATGAATAAAATCCATCACATCGTTTCAGATCTGGGGCCAGGAACATACGAAAATGTGATGTCCACATTTTTGGGTTTGGACACACATAAAACGTAAAGATTCATCATTATCTCAAGGTCGAAAATGTTCATGATCTTACTACTTTCTCTTAATATTAGAAAGTAAAAACAAATCAATCAAATATACGTAGTTCTCAGATGATGTCATATTATATATTCACACACACACATATTATTATATTAAGCTTTTCCAAACTGGTCTAATCAAATTATTTTGTTAATATCAAAATATGAATATTACTGTAAAAAGTTTTTCAAACATCTTATTTAATTCAATTTGTGATATTAAGAAAAAAGAACATACGTTTGGTGCAGATGCATTCGAATGGGGTGATCTGCTTTAAATCGGAAGGTTAAGTTCAAATCCCAGTTAAGTGTAATGGAGTTGTGATTTAAATATATGTTTCCAAAGTCTATCCAGACGAATACTTGTTAAATTCCATAGTTATCTACCTTCCTTATACTGTCTTTAAATTGGCTTGTTAGACTATCTCCAAACTGGTGTATGGAAGCGTTGAACTACTCAAATATTTTAGAAAAATCACACTCATTACTATTTTCACTGAAAATAAATATAAAATAAAGTCAAGATAAGTAATTAATTAGTTTCATCAAAACTACGGAGACCTTGACAAATATGGTCGGATCACTAACCACGGATGCAAAATGTATAAAGTGGCGCCAAACTCTGACGCGGTCTGGCGAAAGGAAATCATGCGTTGACTTGTCTGTCCAGCCAAATCTTTAGAGAGAACATAGACGTATAATGGAGCTTACTTAATCCTTAGTATAGTTGTACATAATCTAAATAACCATTTAGGAGATAAAATAAAATAAATGTATAGTAGCCAACAATAATATTGGGAAATTATACAATCTTTTCTTAGGCTGCTATAATAAATTATGACATACTATGTCAAAAATGGCAGCTTTAACACATAGATTGGAGAGTGATTAACTGTCAGAAAAGGTTTTTCAAATGTCAGTTTGACTATAATTATGCTTTATACATAGTACTTGTCGTCTTATCACCTTATTTCTAATGCTCTTAATTTCTCAAACCAAATAAAATAAAGAATTAAGAAAAGCTTTGCCAGAAAAACTATAAGATTTGGTTAAGATTTATTTTGAAGGGAAAGGGTGGAAGGAATTGCCTGTAATTAAAATTACAGGGATAGCCGTGGAAATATTTTCCATATCCCACCAGTCAGGATTCAAGCTTCGACCTCCTCACCACCAATAAACCAGGCTATAAATACACTTTTGTCTGCCCCCCCCCCTCCCCCCAGTGGAGATTATTATAAGTCTTAACAAAAGGGGTATTTCACGGATTATAAGTGTGAAAAAGATAATAAGATTAAATGCATCCGCATTAGCGTGGGGAAAGAGGATTGTAAAGTAAATTAAAATAGTTGAAAACTACCCTCCGATGAACCCGGCCAAGATTCAAACTTCGACTTTCCATCCTCGACAATAACAGTCTATTGTGAGCCTGACATCTTGGACCACATGGACACTGATGTGGTGGGGAGGGGATCTCTCTCTCTTTCTTATATAGTTACAATTACTGTTATGACATTAACAAAAAATCACTAAATCAATTATAATAATTATAATTCCAATCGTGTGATCCATAAACGAAACTTTAACTTTAATCAGTAAGGGAAAAGTGCAAAGCCTGCAAAAACAAAAAAGTAAGTGTTTATAAAGTTTTTACATCAAAACTTTTTTTGGTTAAAAGAACTCCAGTAGAAACATGGAATTTAATTTTTTTTTCACATGATGATCTCAACTGTTCTTAAATATCCGTTCCAGGGTCACCTGGAATTTAATGACAACTTTTCTCTTCATTTAAATAGTTTCTCATCTAATGCCGCTGTGCTCACAGATATTCAACAACTGTTGATATCAACATGATTAGAAAATTAAACTCTCTATGTTTCTACTGAAACGATATTTTATTTATTTTTTCCATCCCCACCTTAAGGACATTATAGAACTTTAGAAAGTATCGAATCCAAGATCCGAAAAAATAAAACTATTCTTATTTATTCAAATTTTGAATTTGTTTTAGAGCCCTATTACTGCCTGTTGGTGGTTAAACCCCAACGTAATTAAAGGAAAAACTTAACAACCAGACCCAGATCATTGATTTATCAATTAAATGAATGTATGGATTCATTATG
Organism: Timema poppense; assembly: GCA_902141375.1. Taxonomy (NCBI): domain Eukaryota; kingdom Metazoa; phylum Arthropoda; class Insecta; order Phasmatodea; family Timematidae; genus Timema; species Timema poppense. The sequence continues at coordinate 15,020 of CABFOV010008453.1, forward strand.
ATGTAAAAAAAAGTTATAATTTAGTTACTATTTATATTTTTATTTCCTATTATGTTCATTTAAAGTTTAGGATTCAAATTCGGGATTTGTATGTTAAAAGAAGATTTAAATTCGTAAAATAGTAGATTTTATCCAACACTTAATACACATTAAATAGTATTAAAATAATTTAAAAAAAAAAGCTCCATGGTTTTCGACCACGATCTAATGATGATAGTGCTAATATTTGTATACAAAGGGTGTCATGTGGTCAGAAAAACGAACTATCCGGCCCGTTAACCTCAGTTTTCTAGACCTAAGCCACTACATATTTAATCAAGAAGTTCCTCACTTGTCCTCACTATTCTGTCCCAGGCCTACTGCTTCAGAGGAAGATTCTGTGGATCCCGGGAATCGAACCCAGGACATCTGGATCTGTGGCCAGGTATTCTGACCACTAGACCAAAGAGGCGGTCATATGAATAACAAAGTGATATAATGTCATTGCTAAACGCCAAAAAGTTTGTATTTTCTTAAAAAGTTTGTTGCGACCATAATCGTACTGTACATATCACGTCACGACTAAATTGTCAGGAATATGTTTTGATAAACAGCGCCGCCTTATATGTTGAGGTACCAGATAGTTTCAGAAGTGGTCCTTGACAATTTTTGGTGGTCACCAGACTGACTCGCACTAACGTCTAATCAAGAATGAAAAAGTGCTGGGTCGTAGCGTTGCCCCTAAAAGTGGTTTAATTTAATACGGATGAAATAAGTTTTATTATTTCACTCGTCGACCTTGTCTATGGGTGTGCCGGCCAAGGTATCAATTTCATCTGGTATGATTTGACGTGGAGTTAGGGTTCGAAACTCTGTCAGGTAATCTTAGAGTGTTTTTTTCTTCTTTTCTTAAAGGTTTTCTCACTCTCCTTTCACGCAAATTCTAATACATTTCCTTAAAAAAATTACCTCTTTCTCCCACCATTAGCGTGATTAAAATTTATAAAACCCGGATAGATAATTATTAGAAATTAAAAAAAGCCATTTATTTACGTCATTAAGTTAGTCCAACTTTTATTAACTTTAAAAAAAGGGTAGTAAGACGCGGTGCTAATAATGATAATAATAATAATAATAATAATAATAATTTTAAAAAGTATAACCTAAGGCATATGTTCATAATGATGGCAAATTGTCCCCGAATCAATTCAACATTATATTTTTTTTATTGTGAGTATCTTTAACCAAATACAAACTGAAACACTTTCCATTAGCACTATTTATGGCCATAAAAAGTGAGTAGGTTGTGTTCTCATCTAAAAAGCGAAATACAATTTACATGTAAATCCAATCTGTCAATAGGTTCATTCACAACTTTAAACAGATCAACTCGCGCTACTGTTCTTTCTATATCATATGACCATTAGCACTTAGTACCTAGAACTTGTAAGCCAAACCAATTAAAAGAAAAGGACTGAATACGGCAGTGTTTTAATGAATTCATAAATCATACTGGCGGTGTATTTATTCGTAAGGAGAATACAAAAAAAAACCACTTTAAGTAAAACAAATTATTCGTTGGTTGGACGCGCGCGGTCCACCAGTTTTGTGTCGGTGTAGGTCCTTATAAGGTAGTAACTTCTAGACCGACTGTGGAGTCGTGAAGGAACCCCCGTGGATTAAAACCCCACAATTCATCTCATAAATTACCCGAAGCATTATTATTTGGGGGTTGCGCGCAAGCTCGACATGAAACTGCTCATAATCAGTAAAGGCTTACCAACATTTACAAATACACACACACACATATATATATACATATATAATCCCCTTCTTACTTTCTCTTAGGTGACCTGGCGGTCTAGGGGTAAGGTGTCAGACTTCTGTGCTGGCGGCCGGGGTTCAATCCTCGGTCCCGGCACAGATTTATCTGATTACCAAACCCTTCCTTCACCTCTGACAAGACATCTTGTGAATGTGGGGAATGCCAGGCCTCCACCGTGGTT